>SKCR01032286.1:0-165408 GCA_019454045.1 Zanthoxylum bungeanum
AGCCCAAATCGGGGATAAATGCCTATTCGTAGGATATCCTAGGGAAACCAAAGGATATTACTTCTATCACCCATGAGAGAACAAAAGTATTGTTGCTCTACATGCGGTTTTCCTTGAGAAGGAATTCCTATATATAGTGGTAAGTGGGAGGAAAGTAGAACTCGATGAAAATCCGGAGTGATATTGTTCCAGGCATAGAATCCTCAACGGAACAAGAACATTCCATCCGGGATGAGACTGTACCACAATCTTCTATTACACAAGGACGCGTAGGTAGGTCGGAGAGAGTCAGGAACCAACTTGAGAGGTATGGTTTCTGATCTCGCCTCATGTAGATATTAATCTCATTGAGGAAGAAGACGAACTGGCTACGTATGAGGAAGTGATACAAGATATCGATTCCGCTTTATGGCAAGAGGCCATGAAGTCCGAAATGGATTCCATGTACACCAACCAAGTTTGGACACTGGTTGATGCACCAGAAGGCGTAAAGCCTATTGGATGCAAATGGATCTTCAAGAAGAAGACCGACATGGATGGCAACGTACAAACGTACAAAGCTAGGCTTGTACGAAGGGGTATCATCAACGACATGGTGTCGATTACGACGAAACTTTCTCACCCGTTGCCATGATTAAATCCATTCGGATAATGCTTGCTATTGCTGCATATTTGATTACGAAATATGGCAGATGGACGTTAAAACCGCTTTCCTTAACGGAAACCTTTTGGAGGATGTTTATGCAAAAGCCTGACGGTTTTATCGTGCCTAGACTTGCAAACAAGGTTTGTAAGTTAAATCGGTCCATTTATGGACTGAAGCAAGCATCGCGGTCATGGAACCAACGTTTTGATGAGATCATAAAAGAATATGATTTCATTCAAAATGAGGATGATCCTTATGTATATAAGAAGGTTAGTGGGAGCGCACTGACATTCATTATCCTTTATGTTGACGATGTATTGCTTATGGGCAATGACATTCCCATGTTAACATCGGTGAAAGCTTGGCTTTCATTAAAATTCTCCATGAAAGATCTGGGAGAAGCAGCCTTTATTCTAGGAATAAAGATCTACAGGGATAGATCTAGAAAGCTGCTTGGACTCTCCCAGAGCACGTACATTGACAAAGTGTTGAAAAGATTCAACATGGATCAGTCCAAAAGGGGACTGTTGCCAGTGTCACATGGCATCTCTCTATCTAAGGACATGTGTCCTAAGGCTCAAGATGATAGAAACAGCATGAGTCGGATATCGTTCGCCTCGGCATTCGGATCGATCATGTATGCCATGATATGTACGCGACCTGATGTCTCGTATGCTTTGAGCATGTGTAGTCGCTATCAGGCCGATCCAGGTGATGGTCACTGGATGGCAGTTAAGAACATCCATAAGTATCTTAGACGAACTAAGGATGCTTTCTTAATTTATGGAGATGGAGAACTTGAGGTAACTGGGTATACCGATGCAAGTTTCCAAACCGATAATGACGACTCTAAGTCGCAATCTGGGTACATATTTTGTTTGAACAACGGAGCAGTAAACTGGAAATCTTCTAAGCAAGAGACTGTTGCTGTTTTAACAACAGAAGCGGAGTATATTGCTGCAGCTAAAGCAGCAAAAGAGGTAGTTTGGATCCGTAAATTCCTAATTAGATTAGGAGTAGTTCCGTTAGCAGCTGAGCCCGTTCCACTATTTTTTGACAATAACGGGCTATAGCGCAGGCTAAGGAACCACGGTCTCATCAACGATCCAAGAATGTTCTTCGACGTTTCCATCTGATTCGTGAGATCATACATCGTGGCGATATGAAGATCGAGAAGGTCGCATCAGATGTCAACATTGCAGACCCGCTGACGAAACCTATTTCACAGCAAAAGTTTGAGAAGCACATACATAGTTCTGGTGTTAGATGCTTGAGTGACTGGCTATAGGCCAAGTGGGAGATTGTTAGACAATTATGACCCATAGCGTCACTGTTTGTAAAAGACATTGTGTTTTTGTACAAAATTGACTATGTATATTGAAATTGCCTTTTATCATTTCGTAATGTATTTTCTTTGATATATAAATGGTAAAAGTCCATATGATTAGTTCCGGATTGAGATGATATGAGACAGTATCAATCCATAAAGGTTTAATCATTAAATATCCCTAGTCGTAATATTATCGAGACTGGACATCGATAATACGGAATAGACTAGTATTGCACTTGTGCGCGTTGTGAGGGCATAACGGCACAGTTCTCATATGTTTAAGTATAGGATACTTATGCAAGTGCGATATGAGGTTGTGTTTTACCGATGGTACGGAAAACAGCTTCGCTCTGGATAGACCCCGCGGAATCCCATTGGTAGTATGTATATGTGTCTATGGGAGTCCACGTCAGGGTAGATGTATTTGGTCTTAACCTGAGACTTACATCGCTAATACTTGCGACAATCGGTAAACTTTGGTTTTTGTCGTCCAGGGCTTTAACAGGTTCTGTGTAAGCCTCTATTGGGTTTATCGAGAATCGTAGTGTATTGGATGTGATGTTAAGACGGAAGTATCAGTCCAGACATATGGAGATGATGATCACGCAGGGATTCATAACTCGTTCCCTATTGTGTTACAACCATCGGGATAATGTGACAAGGTCATGATTATCCGATTCAAAGAGACTAGTTGTTTGATATCCGATATGTGCTTCGTACGGGGCAGACACTATTCCAGCCCTAGGCCTAGCACGTGACATCCGATACTGGATCTCAATACGAGATACTAGGTATTCTACGCCTGATATAGATTATATATTCGAGTAAGAATATTTCTGGAGAATTGGGTAGGCACGGTGCTTTCCTAGAAGCCAACCATGTCTTGTAAATGGTAAGCACGTAGTACGAGGTACTCACATTATCGGATAATCCGATAATCGGATTTACTGCCAACATATCCAGAGATCTCTTGGGTCGCTTCCCAAGGATTCACCGATGACAGTTGACTTAAATTAGAATTAATCTGGGATTAATTTAGCGAGAGAAAATTAATCTGGGATTAATATGGGCTTTATTTAATTTGGGATTAAAAGTGTTCAGTAGAGAAAGAACGCGATTAATTTGGAATTAATCGGTAAAATAAATTTAATAGTTAAATTTGATTTTTCTATTTAATTTATTCAAATGGGCTAAAATTAATATATCGGATATATTAAAATGGATTGGATTTCATTACGAGATTAAAGTCGGACTTTAATGCGAACGAACGAATTAATTTAGAATTAGTTCGTGAACGACGTTCGTAATATATTTGCGAGACATCGTTATTTAATTAAATTAGATTTAATTATTTAGCGACGAAGGTTCGTTTAATCGGATTAAACGGAATCGAGCCGCGGCAAATGCCCGTAGAGATATTTGAATTTCGGATTCAAATATTTGGAGCCAAAGTGTGGTAGGTGTTCCCACCACACAACTACCTTGTTTTTCTTTTTGAATACCATTTACCAATCTCTACCTAGTTTTGGGTAAAAGGTGAAATGGTTTCACTTTAGGGTAAATAACAAAAAGGCATCTCAAGATTTGTGAACACTTAACAAAAATCAAAAACCAAAAAACCCTAGAAGCTCTTGGCTTGGCCAAATTTCATACTCTTCTCTTCTCTTTGATTTGTTTTCAAATCAACAAAAGCTAGCACTTTGGAAGTGAACAAAGGTGATAGGGAAACTACTCAAAAGCTTGGAATCATCCAAAAGCTTGGATCTTGGAGATCTTGCTCTCAAATTTTTTTAAAGCTCTATCACTCATTGTAAGTCTATTCCGCACCTTATAATGATCATATCTATTGTTGTTCATGCTTATTAGATCCTAATAATGTTCTAGGAACACTAACAGTCCCCCTACCGGATCTAGGAATTGGATTGGATTCAATTGATCTTAGAGATCTACCTAGTTAATTATCATACAATTTGTTGGCCAAAGTCAAGATTGTGTGATATTTAACGGGATCCTAGCCCACTAGGAAACACGGTTTCCTGAGTACTCGACAGACGGTTAGAGGCTCGCCGAAAAATAGTGGGAGGCAAGAATTGAATTTACAATATTTTTTTTAATTACTTGCAATACGCGCTCAAACAAATATCATTTGTCGTTACAAAATTAAATGTTAGTTGGACTAATATTTAAACGTTGTTTTAGTAAATAGTTGGACTATATTCAAACTATTCATTTATAGTTGATTTTATAATTGGATTATAGTAATCAATATAATTGATTTTAATCTATTAAATTATAGTTGATTAAATAGTTGGACTATTGTAATCATTATAATAAATAGTACCTAAATCGTTGATTAAATAGTTGGACTATTATAATCAAGATAAAAAGAAAGATTGACGTTTAATACATAATCCTAGGGAAAATGTATTTAAATAGTTTAATTTTCAAATTGGGAATATAATTTCAGGATGGTCCTGGAAAAATAATAAGTTACTTTATTTGATAAAATAACATATTAGGCCTAATCCCGGAGTTAAGTAAATAAGTAGAGCATGATTTTTGGAAGATTCATGTAATGATAACTTAAGTGTTTAATCCATTAAACTTGTCGCAGTAGACTCCTTAATTTCTGAATCAGAACTAAGGATTAGATCCTTAAAGTATGATACTGATATTGAAGGATCTTCATAAATCTATACTTAGATTTTAGAAGTACTAAATTGCAATACTTAATTCTTGGAGAGTTAATGACTATTCTTAAGGAGATAAAGTCAAACATTGCAATTCGGCAAGTTGCGCAATGAGCACCTTACTTCGATATTTTAGAAGGCCAAGGCTTGGCCAAGGCTTGGCCAAAGGCTGCTGGAATGTTGAAAAAGGCAAAGGCAAGATCATTATAATCTTCTGTGAAGATAAAGGACATATCCTAAAATGTCTGCTTAAATGTGGCAAACGGGATCGCGGAAACGTGACTGCCGTTTGGACAAGGCAGACATGAAGGAATTGAAGAACGAGCAAGGCTTTGACTTCAAATATTTTTGTCAATATTATGTTCACTACTAGTATTGAAATTGGATTTTAAATACTTAGTGTGGTACATAAAATATATGTACTGATGTGCAGAATTTGCTATGAGCAGGATACTGACTTCAGTTGAGATATATCTACGGAATGAAAACGGGACGAAAGTCGCTATTTTAAGCGTAGATACCTAAGTTTGGGAATTACCCTCGGGTGTGTACCTAAATTAGGAAACTGTTATAATGTAACTAGTTTGACTAGATACATTATCTCTATATTAGTGTTTAACCCGCTGCGGGTGAACCTTTATATTCTAGAACACTAAAGTGTTTTATTATATAAAGATGATATTGAGATAAACACATTATATGAGAATAACAGTATTTATATTTTGAATATAAATAAAATCTCAACATATAAAGACAATCAAATAGCTCGAACTGATTTGATCAGAAGAAACTTAATTGTGGCATTGATGTCTGGGACATAATCATACAAGAATCGTATATCCGCACTTTTGAAGAGTGGGTACTAAGACTAATTTGATTCCATTCAAATAAAGTCTACGAATCTAGTTTATTGGGCAAGTGCCTAAAACACTATTTACTTGGTAAACATGCAAATGCCACAGATCTGTTAGCCCTAGTTCATAGTGAGGCAAGTGGGCCCATGTCTAGCTAGGCTAGATGTGGATATGAATATTTCGTGACCTATACGGATGTGGCATCGCGTTATGGTTATGTGTTTCTTTTGAAGAACACAAATCAGAAACTTTTACAGTTTCAACACGAAATAGACAAGCACATCGGCTAGAGTATTAAATCATCACGGTAAGACCGTAATGGAAAATACTTAAGCAATAAGTTTCTAATATACTTGAAAGAGTATAGTATTCTTTCAAATGAGGACTCCTCCCGGAACACGTCATTTTGACGGTGTGTCCGAACTGAGTAACCAAATTTTGTTAGACATGATAAGGTTAATCATGAGTCGCTCTTAGCTACTATTTCCTTCAACGGATAAGAATTAACAGTGCAGAACTTATTTAGAATAAGGTTCTATTAAAATCTGTTTGACAGATTTCATATTAAGATATGAACGGGAAAGAAATCGGGTTTCTCATTCCTGATAATTTGGGTATGCTAGGCATATGTTTGGGTGATACCAAACTAAAACCCAAATTGGATAAGTGTCAATTGTTGGATATCCTAGGGATACCATAAGTATTGTACTTATACATCTCACCAGAGAACAATTAGATTGTTGCTCGCCATGCGATTTTCCTAAGAGGAATACCGAAATGCAGTGGAAAGTGGGAGGATAGTAAAACTCGATGAAAATCAGAGTAATACTATTTAAGGCACCGAATCTTAATGGAACATAAATGGTTCATCAAGGATGAAACTATTCCAATAATCTTCGAATACACAAGAACCACGTATATCGGAGAGAATCAGAAAATAACCTGTGGTATGAGTTTCTGATCTCATCTCATAAAGATGTCTATCTTATTAAGGTATACCAACTGACTACGTATGAGGTAGTGATACAAGGTATCGACTCCCTATTATGGCAAAGTGCCATATGAATCCGAAATGGATTCCATGTATATCAACCAAGTTTTGATACTAGTTGATGTACCGCAAGGCATTGTGCCTATAGGTACTATATAAGTCTTCAAGGAAGACATACAAGGATGGCAAAATACCAACGTACAAAGCTAGGCTTGTAGCGGAAAGGTATCGTTATCGACATTGTGTTGATTACGATTCAACCTTTTAACTGTTGCCATGGTAAATCTATTTGGATAATGCTTGCTGAAGCTGCATATTTCATTTATGAAATATGACAGCAGAACGTCAAAATCGCTTTCCTTAAGTGAAAACCTTTTGGAGGATGTTTTCAACATCCTGACGGTTTTGTCATATCAAAACTAGCAAACAAGGTTTACAGGTTGTTCGATCCATGTTTGGATTGAAGAATGCATTGAGTTCTTAGAATTACCGTTTTGATGTAATCATAATGGTGTATGATTTGATTCAAAATGAATATGATTCTTGTGTATATAAGAGGGTTAGTGGGAGTGCACTGGCAGTGGTTGTCCTATAAATAATGATAATACGTCATTTCTTGGAAATGATATTCCCATAAAATTATAATCGGTGAAAGCTAGGCTTTCAAGAAAACTCTCCGAGAAACTCATACATTGAAAAATGTACGCGACCTGGTGTCTCATACGTTTTGAGCATATGGATTCACAAACAGCCCAATCCAAGTGATAGTTACTAGATTGATGTTAAGAACATCCGTTAGTATCTTAGAGAACTAAGGATGTTGTTTTAATCTGTAGAGAATGAGAAATTAGAGTGACTGGGATCACTACTGTAAGTTTCCTAAACTGATAAAACGACTAACAGTCGCAAAAGTACTATAAAGTTTGAATAACGGTACAGTGAGCTGGAAATCTTCCAAGCAAGATACTATTACCGTATAAACAACTAATACAGGTAATTGCTACAGCTGAGGCAGCAATAGAAGCCATCTGGGTCAAAAACAAATCTAATTAGATTAGATATAGTTCTGTTAGCAGTTGAGCTAGGGGTCAGCACAGGCTAAAGAAATAATGGTCTCATTAACGATCCAGATACATACTTCGATATTTATATGATTCATTCGGATCATACATCGTGGCGATGTGATGATCGAATAAATCGCATCAGACGATAATCATGTAAATCCATTGACGAAAGCGTTTCCTCAGTAATTTGAGCCAACCGTACATAGTTTGGGTGTTAAGCACTCGAGTGACTGGCTATAGGCCAAGTGGGAGATTGTTGGACAATTATGACTCATAGCGTCACTATTTGTACAGATCATGGTGTTGTTGTACAAATTAACTATGTGACAAAGGAGATTGTGCTCTTATCATTTGTGATTAGATCACCTAGATGTATTAATGATGAGGGGTCCCTATGATTTGTTCCTGGACAGAGAATGATATGAGACAGTATCAGTCCATGAAGGATAAATCATTAAATATCCCTAGTCAGAGTATTATCGAGATTGGACATCAATAAATACGTAAAAGACTAGTATTGCACTTGTGCGCATTGTGAGGGCATAACGACATAGTTCTCATATATTTAGGTATTGGACACTCATGCAAGTGTAATAGGAGGTTGTGTTTCACCGATGGTACGAGAAACAGCTTCGCTCTGGATAGACCCCCTCGGAATTCCATTGGTAGTATGACTATGTGTCTATAGAAGTCCGAAATCAGGGTAGGTGTATTTGGTCTTAACCTGAGACTTGCACCGCTAATAATTGCGACAATCAATATACTTTGGTTGCGGTCGTTCAGGGCTTTAACGGTTCTATGTACGCCAATACTGGGTATATTGAGAATCGTAGTGTGTTGGGTGTGATGTCAAGACGGAAGTATCACTCCAGTCTTAGTGGAGATGATGGTCACGTAGGATACGGTATTAGTACTCTTAAATGCTGCAGCTATCGGGATAAAAGTACTAGGTCAGGTTTATTCGATTATAGAGACTAGTTACCAGACATCAGACATGTGCTTCGTACAGGGCAGACACAATTCCAGCCCCAGGCCTAGCACGTGATCATCCGATACTGGACAGAAATGCGTTATACCACGTATACTACGCCTGATACAGATTCTTTATTCCTGTAAGGATATTTCCGGAGAATTGGGTAGGCATGGCGCTTTACTAGAGGCCAACCTTATCTTGTAAATCGGTAAAACGTAGTACGAGGTACTTATGTGTTTGGATAGTCCGACGACCGAATTTACTGCCAACATATACGGGGATCTCATGCGTCGCTTCCCAAAGATTCACTGATGACGTATGACTTGCACTTTAATTAATCTAGGATTAATTAGAAGAGATAGAAAATTAATCTGGGATTAATTTCGGAAATATTTTATCTAGGATAAGATATCAATAAAAGAGAGATAACGATTATTTGGAATTAATCGGTAAATTAATATATTCGATATATTAAACGAAATTGAATTTCGACGCGGAATTAAAATTAGATTTTAATTCAGGCGAACGAATTAATTTAGAATTAATTCGTTAGCGACGTGAATAGTAATTATGCTTGACATAATTATTTAATTAAATTAGATTTAATTACGACGCAACGGAAAATTCATTAATTTGGAATTAACGAACCCTAGCCCGAGATTATTTGCGAGCGTATTCGCATTTTGAATTCGAGTACGGCACGCAAGTCAAATCAAGCGTCAAATCATTAGTCGCATCAAGCGTCAAATCATTAGTCGTTTCAAGCGTCAAATCACTTGTCACTTTGAGTGATGTGACTTGACAACTTGATAGACTTGATATGACTTGATGGATATTGATGTTGGAGTGTGGAACACTCAAGGAGATTAAAATTCACTTATTTGACTTTTTGAATGTTTAAATAAATGGTAAAACATTTATATATTTTTAGAAAATATATAAAGTAAATGATTTACAACATTTACACAACCTTTTTTAACTCTCTTCATCTCTCTCCATCTTCATCTTTTTCTCTCCAAAGCTCACACCCAAGGGCCATGAAATGTTTCTGGTTTGCCGTGAATGGCAAGAAGAAAATAGGCAATTTTATGGCAAAATTGCCAAGTGCTAGCCCACCAAAGATGATAGGGAAACCCACCCACGAGCCGAGAACCGTTTGATGAAGCTTGGAGCTCTATTTCTTGGATCAAAATCTGAAATTTTGGGCAGAAAAATCTGCACTGCAGTGGCGCCAATTTGAAGGGCAAAATCAACTTTGTTTGTTCTTGAATCGTCTCAACCGATCGATGTGAGCATTCCGCTATCTCCGTTGATGTATTCACTTATGTTTTTCATGCTTATAATGATCTTGGGACCTAATTAGAACCCACAGGCATGGTAGCCTTCTTGGGTTTAGGTTTCCCTATCTTACCATGAGGAGTAATTTTTTTTACCTTTCTTCTTCTTTCCTTAGCCCTTCTTTTGAGAAGCGAAAGAAAGAGAAGTAGGTTTCAAAAGATGAGTTGGCACTCCCTTCTTAAGATCCTCTTCAACAGTGAGCAATCTTATGCAACTCACTATAAGAACGGCGAATCCCATGTATATTGAAATTCAGCACAAATTGGTAAAATATGCTCGGGAGTGAGCCTAGTATCAAACTACGCTCAAGAAGTTCATTGAGTGAAAATTCATATCACCTCAATTAATCAATCAAATCAATCATATAAAGCACACGCGGACTGACTGGTTAACCCTCATCCAGTTTGGAGTGAAACAGTTCCACCGCCATTCTTTGAACAATAATTTACTCTTGATTTATAAAGAGCTCCCTAAGTTGAGAGATTATGCTATATGAATCAGGCATATCAATATATTGCCTCTTCAGCTTCAAAGTCAACGATCCGATGATGTATGATTTAACTTTTAGATCATCATCCTTTCATTTCTGGAAGGTTGCATGCTCCTCGGGTGTTGACTTGGGTGGTATAGCTAAAGGAACCAGTCCATCCAACATATATCATAATCTCTCAGATTCGAGGACAATCCTCAAATCCATTTCCCAGTTAGCAAAATTTTCGGGCCCAATTAGCTTGTTTGTATCTAGCATATGAGCTAAAGAATTAGAAGACGAAGAGTCATCCATCGTAAATCTATCATATAGATAGCAAAAGCAAAATTAGACGATAATACAGTTTCATACAATACAAACATAACATCAAATAAATCATGGATTTTAAATTTAAATTATGCCCTCCCACTAAATCGCGCAATACTATAATCCCCAAACAGAAAGTAATAATATAATCAAATTAAATTCAACAGCAGGAAGCAGATCCCATAAATATATTTCAGCTCACTGTTTTGGCACGTTCTCGCCTACGTATATTCATTAGGTAGACAACCATTGTCAATCACAAAAGTGACTCATAAAATTTCGGTCCTGACCATTTCTCATTGTGACAGCTTTGGTATGTTCACAAGGAGGCCTTTTCAAGGCTTAATTTTTCAGTGACAAACTCAAGTTACCGATGTAGTCCTGACAACTTTGGCACATTCAGGATTTCCACTTTCACTTGAATTTGTCTCTTGTCATATAAGTTCTACTGGCGTAAATAAACTACTAACAGTCATAATTGCACAGCTTTGGCACGATATACTTACATCATCAGGAAAACATTCGCATCTGTACTGACAAGGCAAACCAAGAAAAAAAGGCACGTACAAATACAATTTACTTTAAAGCATTTTTAAAGGGAATTTTCCACTAAACTATCAAACAGATTATTTAGATCATATCTAAAAAAAATGTGTTTACGGAAATAAGTCTTAGAGTACATATCAAATATCATGCTAGAATCATTTTATGGATTAGGAATCAGACATGCTCTAATACCATTTTTGTTGATGTCTTTGCGGTTTTACAGGGTGGTGCAACGGAATATGAAAAATCCGATTTTTCAAATTCCAAATTTTTTTCTTTGGACTATTAAAATAAACAATTTATTTTAATATTTAATCCCTAATCAAATTTGGAATTACCCAAATGACCCTTTAGCCGAAAATTGCCCAAAGCATAAACTTTTTGCATTTTGCTAATTTTAGGTCAAAAATGTCAATTACAAAGTTAAGTGTTTCCAAAACACTTTCAAAATGATTAATATACATCTAATGTACCGAATTTAATCCATAAAATGAAAAGACCTAATTTATTATTAGGCATAAACCCTTTAAATTCAATTAATCAAATTAATCAAATTTCCACCAAATTGACTTTCAATCTAGCATTAGATTAATCGATCCAACATTCTTAAAGTCTCATCACTTTCAAAAATACCCAAGAACAATTCTAGGTTTCTATAGAGTGGCATAGAAATTCTAGAATGGCTACTTTATTTCCTAGATTAAATTGAACTCAAATAACAATTATTAAGTTGAAAAAATCATCACACATGAAATTAATTTTCCCAACAAGCATCCAACAAAAAAAAAACCCCAAATTCAAGAGAGGGAAAAATAATATACATCTTATGTATAATCACAAATTCAAAAGAAATAATTTCCAAGCTAAAAGATTAATAAACTTACCTTAAATTTGAATAATCTTTAAGCCTATTACTTGAATTTTTGATCTTCCAATTTTTCATTTCTCTCTTAGGTTTT
This sequence comes from Zanthoxylum bungeanum, assembly GCA_019454045.1. Classification (NCBI taxonomy): domain Eukaryota; kingdom Viridiplantae; phylum Streptophyta; class Magnoliopsida; order Sapindales; family Rutaceae; genus Zanthoxylum; species Zanthoxylum bungeanum. The sequence goes on from SKCR01032286.1 coordinate 12,188, forward strand.
TCTCTTCTTTTGTTGTCGAAGAAATGGGAATAGTACCCATTTCCTTTTGTTGGCCAATTATAACAAGTTAGTGGGAAAGAGAGAATTAATTTTATTTACAAAATTAATTTGATTAATAAATGAAATATCTCAACCCACTAATGATTCCAATATAGCCACATATCAACATTAGTGAATAATACATTTATCAATGCTTAAGATATTTATTTAATAAATTAATTAATTAACATTTTAATTCATTCATTCATTTAATTAAATATATAATGTGTTTCTATATTACAATAAATGTTAAAATACATTCAAGGTTGACATATGTTCCAAAAATTATTCGATAATTAATTAATATGTATTAAATCAAATTATGTATCTAATATACATATATATTAATTTAGAAAATTACCGAACGCATCACATGTGTTATTTTTCGTTTAACCGTTAAACGATTTCCGAATAATCAAAATTATTTGTTATAAGTCGCCCTAGTGCTCTACGAGTATTTTTGATTATGTGAGACTCTTTAAGTTCAGGTATATCTGTCACGAGATCAAATCCATGTCCATAATTTACCCACTCATAAATTATGACGATCACAGATATTCTCGTTGAACCATACAAGTTGAGATCTTCGCATATGTATAATCCTTCTGTCATAGATATCCAGATAAATACTATAGACATAGATATAATCGTCAAATCTCATAAGATATTATCCCATCGACGTATAGATTCATGATTTCTTAATAACACTCGGAACTCATTTCTGAGTGCACCATGGCCATGGATTTGATAAATCACAATCTCATAAAGTGGATACCTAAATCCTATACGCAAGAATGACGGATCCTCACTAGACACACCACCGGATATCATGAGCATCAGTCCATAATCAACGAAAAGTCACAGTTCTAACCTAAAAAGGTCAAAGATGTGACTGTCATCAAAGTATGGAGGATAACTCATATATCCACCATGGTAGCTCAAGTCAAAGGACCACTATGCTACTCAACTCGTGAAGATTCCAATTGACGCAAATGTACCATATATTAGGAATCGTCTGTGAATCATTCGGTGCTCATCCGCTATGAACACCTATATGTCTATACAAGTCTCCCTAGACTCGTGGCTCACTGAGATAAACCATCGGAATCTAATATTTTGATATATGCATGTACTAGTCTCTCGGGTTTACTTTCGGATCAATAATGTAAACCTTGACCAGGATCAGTGTAGGACACAGAACTTGGGCGACGCATGCTGTTCTAGACTCAGAGCCTATTTGAGAGTACGGAATAGTCCGCGGGGGACTATACCGGAGAATAATGGAGTCACCACCCGGTGTGAACCGGGACAAAGGTTTAAGGCCGCACTCACCCCTCGCTTTGGAATGGTCCCTTACTTATGTCATTGTGATAGTATAATTCGTGCAATAAGTCAACCGCATCTAATCAATAATCATGTTCAAGTGTGACCTAGATCTAAGATGCTTCCGTCTAACTAAATCATAATCTAAGTTCGCATGCTTAAAAATAAGTCTTAAAACGACAAACACACGATATCACCCATCGAACATATTAAGCCATCAAACCAACGCAAACAAATAATGACTTAAACATAAATACAAACTAAATTAAATATCATGCATAAAAAGAAACATAGTCATGCTTTAAAATTAAATAACGAGACTAAATTAAAATATGCTTAAAATAATAAACGAATAATCTAAGGACTATAACATGCTCAAACACCAGTTTGGATGAGACGAGATACGTGTATCTTAAGTGGTACGTGGTATTGTATCCCAAGTGCAGACCATACTACCGTCCATTCGGAATCGGCTATGGAATTTACGTCCGGGTTTCCATCCGATATACCACAAAAGGGAACACATATCCCGCTCATCCAAGAATCAAATCATGCCTCAAACGACTCTCATGTAATTATTTATCAAAAATAAATAAATAAAACGAAAAAAGATAAGTAAAAGGGTGCCCTCAGGTCTAACCTCTTTTGTCGTCTCGAGAAAGGGCGTTACACGTCCGTTGGAAGGGCGAATGATCCGATACTTTTTCGATTTATTTGCTTACTATTTTTCCTCGTTGTTTTGATGCTCGGGCTGCTGTTTTAAGTCCGTTTTGCTGCTGTTTTGCTGCTGCGTTTCAGGTCACTATTTTGGTCGATTAGTGGACTGTTTTGGGCGATTTTGAAGGCTAAAAGGGGTGCGGTTTTGAGGGGTTCTTTGGGGGTATTTATGCGGTTTTTTTACTGCAGTTTCAGGGTGTTTCGGGGGCTGTTTTAATGGGTTAAAACCACATAAAAACTGGGCAGAACAGCGGAGTGAAGTGCGGCAGTTTTGCGAGGCAGTGTAGTGGGTTTCGGGACTGTTTTGGGCGTGTGATTGGGGGCTGTGTGTGGGGTGTTTTGTGGCAGTAAGAGGGTATGTTAGGGGGTGTTTTAGGCGTGGATTTAAGGTCTGTGAAGGGTGGTTAAGGTGCGGCGAGAAGGGGGATGTATGGTGAGTTGTGCGGCAATGGGAGTGCTTGGGGGGTTTCACGGCAATGCAGGGTTTCTCAGGGTTCTCTATATGCGGCAATGGAGGATTGGAGGAGGTGCTTGGGCGTGAACAAGAGGGCTTTGGGCGTGTGAGAGAGGTATGTGTGCTAGGCTTGTGAATGGGGGTGAAGGCTTCTTTTTATAGGCAAATGAGAGGAGGTTTCCCTTATACGACTAGGAGTAGGATTTCTATTGATGGTGACATCTTCTTAATAAGGAATAGATCTCCTAATTTGGATTTGTGATTGGATTTGATTTGGTAGGGATTTGATTTGATTTCTTTTATTTAGGTAAGGATTTTATTTGATTTAAACATGTGATTAATGTGCATATACCTAAATAAAGGCACCTTGGGCGTGAATCCCTCTCCTTGGGCATGGGCTTGGTTTGACTTGGGTTGACTTGGGTGTTTTGGGTTTGGTTTGGGTTTGGTTTGGGCTTTGGGCCTTAGGTAAGCTTTAAAACGGAAGTCCAACAAGCATCCGAAGCTAAACAACTCAGATAAAATCCAACAAAAATTCTAATTTCCAACTTTACCCTTCCAACGTCCGTTTCCCGCGACTTTCATGACTAAAGAAGTAGTTGCCTCCATACGAGACTTATCATCGGGCTGATATGCAAAAATACAATGCCTACAGTCGCCCCCACTTTGATGGGACTTGTGCAGTGTGTGACAATGACAATCCTATCAAAGTACGTGCAATGCATTTTTACTTACCTGGCTCGCCAGCTGCCACATGGTTCGCCTGCTGTGTTTAGATGATTGTGTTAACCTCGTACCTAGGGTGTCGCGGTTGCATCTATGTACCTAGAGTGCCGCAGTGATGTTGTTGTTGTCTGAGTGCTAACCTCGTACCTAGGGTGTCGCGGTGTCGACTCCGTACCTAGAGTGCCACAAAGTCTGGATGCTAACCCCGTACCTAGGGTATCGCGGTGACGTCTCCGTACCTAGAGAGCCACAAGTCTGGACGCTAACCCCGTACCTAGGGCGTCGCGGTGACGTCTCTGTACCTAGAGAGCCATAAGTGTCTGAGTGCTAACCCCGTACCTAGGGTGTCGCGGTGACGTCTCCGTACCTAGAGAGCCACAAGTGTCTGAATGCTAACCCCGTACCTAGGGTGTCACGGTGACGACTCCGTACCTAGAGTGCCACAAAGTCTGGATGCTAACCCCGTACCTAGGGTGTCGCGGTGATGCCTCCGTACCTAGAGTGCCACAAGTGTCTGAATGCTAACCCCGTACCTAGGGTGTCGCGGTGACGACTCCGTACCTAGAGTGCCACAAAGTCTGGATGCTAACCCCGTACCTAGGGTGTCGCGGTGACATCTCCGTACCTAGAGTGCCAAAATTTTATGAATGCTAACCCCGTACCTAGGGTGTCACAGTGACGACTCCGTACCTAGAGTGACATAAAGTCTGGATGCTAACCCCCTACCTAGGGTGTCGCGGTGACGCCTCCGTACCTAGAGTGCCACAAGTGTCTAGATGCTAACCCCGTACCTAGGGTATCGCGGTGACGCCTCCGTACCTAGAGTGCCACAAAGTCTGGATGCTAACCCCGTACCTAGGGTGTCGCGGTGACGTCTCCGTACCTTGAGAGCCACAAGTCTGGACGCTAACCCCGTACCTAGGGTATCGCGGTGACGACTCTATACCTAGAGTGCCATAAATGTTTGAATGCTAACCCCGTACCTAGGGTGTCGCAGTTGATATCTCCATACCCGGAGTGCCGTACCTGGCTAATCTGATGTCTCCATACCCGGAGTGCCGTACCTGGCTGATCTGATGTTGAACTGATGTGGGCTTTGCCCCCAGCATGCCATACCCGGCAGAACTGATACTGAACTGATGTGGGCCTCGCCCCTAGAATGCCATACCCGGCAGAACTGATACTGAACTGATGTGGGCCTCGCCCGCAGAATGCCATACCCGGCAGCACTGATACTGAACTGAACTGATGTGGGCCTCGCCCCCAGATGCCATACCCGGCAGAACTGATACTGAACTGATGTGGGCCTCACCCCCAGAATGCCATACCCGGCAGAAATTGATGCTGATACTCTTTTCCAACACACTGTAGTGCCTCTCTTTCGAGATAATCTCGATAGCTAAACATATTTTTGTCCTCACGGGTGCTTCGCGTCAAAGCCAAAGAACCTCAAAGTACTCAACATGCTCAAACCCAATCCTCTGAACGGGTGATCTGAACTAGACTCCTAGTGTGTGTGTGCTAAGGCTCTTTCGCAGCTTATTCCTTAAGTCAGCCAATTCGATGATTTCGCTTCGGAGAATCGGACCAGTGGGTCTAGACAACCTGGATGTCTGGGTCACACTCTGTGATTACTGTAGCATACTCAACATGATATGGTCTTCTTTTATTGCATCGTCTCTTTCTTTGGACTTTTCTTTTCCTTTTTTTTCTTTTCTTCTCTTTCTTTTTTTTTCTTGACACACCTACCCTTTAAGGTAGCATTTCTCCTCATGGTGGTCCTAATACTCGCCCATGGGTAGCTTCACGCTTATTGGTTATAGGCGGTCCATTTTCTTTTCATTGCAGAGACTTTTCTTTCTTTATTTTCCAACCATATCATGTATCGTAGCAAAGGCAAATCAGTGTGGACATCCAGGTAAACAGTCATTCACCGATCCACCATCTCTTCAACTAGTCGTCTCATCAACCGCTCAGGCTTCTACTGTTGAGATACCTTTATCATGTGCTTTATGAGTCTAGCCGAGATTAATCCATTCTGAATATCAGATAAGAGCGCGTCTCGCACTTCTCATTTCTAAGGCTTCTCCTTACAGCACACAATGTCATCACCGGACATATCTTTACCCATCGAAGATTTCTCTCTCACTCATTCATTTCATTTTTTTTCACTCACTCACTCTAAGGAACTCTTCATTTCTACAGCTGACCATGTGGGCTTCGCCCCCGGGAACCATACCCGAAACTCAAACTTAAAATGGGCCTTAACCCTCAGATTACCATCTGAATCTTAACAACGATGTGGACCTCAGCCCTAGGATTTCTACCCAAATCCAAGAAAGTGCTTTCACTGTTTCTGATTGGTTTTTCTTTGCCGTTGTCACTTTTCTATCTTCGAAACCTGTGAATACAAAACAAAAACACAAAACACGCAAAAAAGGAATGCAATAATGGGTTATATGTATGTATGCATGCATGAGTTCTCTTTATCCCGTCCGGTTAGGTCTTTTGCGGGTGATTATTCAGTCTTCTGTCCCTCAGGCAAAATACAGTTTCAATCTGTCAACGTTGATCGGCTCTATGAACTCATTCCCTTCCAAGTCTGACAGTTTCACTGCTCCATTTCCCATTACCTTCTGAACAATGTAGGGTCCTTCCCAATTCGGTCTGAACTTCCCTCTCGGGTCTGTAATCGATGGCTTCGATTGCTTGAGTACCAAATCACCTTTCTTGATCTTGGTAGGATGCACCTTCTTGTTGAAAGGTCGAGCCAGCCTCTTCTGATAGATCTGCATGTGATGCAAGGACTTCATCCTCTTCTCATCCATCAGAGCCAACTGTTCAAACCTTTGTGAGGTCCACTCTTATTCAGGCAACTCTGCTTCTACTAACACCCGCATGGACTGTATCTCAACTTCCACCGGTAGAACCGCTTCAATTCCATAAACCAAAGAATACGGCGTGGCTCCTGTTACTGTTCTCACCGATGTCCCCACAAGGCATATGGCATCTTATCAGCCCAATCTTTATAATTCTCTGTCATCTTTGCCAAGATCATCTTTATTGTCTTATTGGCTGCCTCGACTGCCCCATTAGCCTGCGGCCTGTATGGTGAGGACTTGTGATGGCCGATTCATTACTTCTGTAGCATCACCTTGGTTTCTCCCTGAAATTGGACTCCATTGTCCGTGACCACATGGTGCGGCATACCATACCGGCAAATGAGATTCCGAGCTATAAACTTCACCATCTGCTTTGCTGTAACATTACGAAAATTCGGCTTCTACCCACTTTGAGAAGTAGTCTACAGCTACTACTATAAAGCGATACCCATTCGATGCATTCGGTCGAATCTCCCCGATCATATCTATTCCCCAAACTGAGAAAGGCCATGGCTCTGACAGCCCGTGCAACTCTGTATGTGGCAGATGGTTCAAATTGTCGTGTGCTTGACAATCTTGACAATGCCTTACCAGCTTCGCACAGTCGGCTTCCATGGTTGACCAGTAAAAGCCTTGTCTCACAATCTTGCGGGACAAGTTCAATCCGTTCATGTGTGGTCCACATACACCAGCGTGCACTTCTTCCATTATCTTCTGAGCTTCTTCTCTCTTCAAGCATTTCAGCTGAATACCATTGGCCTGCCTCTCGTAGAGCTCTCCCTTCAGACTCACATACTGAGAGGCTAACTTCTGAATCGCCACTCGGTCTTTTCTGCTTGCTTCCTCTGGTAATTCCCCACGTTCCAAATACCGATGTACATCATAATACCAAGGTTTCCCATCGTCGACCTCCACTTCTAAGATTCCACCTATCTCATAGACTGGCTTGCTTGCCGTTGTCAACACAAGTGGTCTCATCACCAGTTTCTCTGGATTTTCCCAAGTTGCGGCCAGTGTTGCCAATGCATCTGCCATCTGATTCTCCTCTCTCGGCAAATGCTGAAATTTACAGTCGGGGATAGTCTGTGCCAGACTTCTGAGATGGAATAGATACGGCTTCAACCGTTCTTCCTTCAGTTCCCATTCTCTTTGCATTTGTCGGATCACCAACATCGAGTCTCCGAAAACTTCAACATTTCTAGCTCTCAAGGCTATCAATGCCGTCAATCCGAATGCACATGCTTCATACTCAGCCATGTTGTTAGTCACTCCGAATGTCAACCTCTTGGCCATAGGCAAAGTCTCTCCTTCAGGGGTGACTATTACAATCCCGATTCCGGCTCCTTTGCAGTTCACTACTCCGTCAAAATACATCTTCCATCCTTGAACTGCTATAGCTTGGATTTCTTCGTCGGGGAACTCAAACTTGTACTGATCCCCTTCAACAGGTTGCAAGGCCAGGAATTCTGGCACGTCTCGCCCTTTGATTACCTTGGAGGTGAGGTATTCGATGTCAAATTCAGTCAGCAGCACTAACCATCTGCCCAACTTCCCAACCAGCGAGGGTACCGAGTGCAAGTACTTCAAAGGATTCTCCTTTGCGACCACTTGGATCTTGTAAGACTGGAAGTAGTGGCGCAACTTCTTGGATGCCCATACTACGGCTAGACAAATCTTCTCCACTTCCTGATAGCGAGCTTCGTACGGAAGCAGCTTCTTACTGAGGTAGTAGACAGCATGCTCTACTCCTGTCTCATCGGCTTGTACCATCATCGCCCCCAGCGCTTCAGGTTCAATAGCCAAATAGAGTACCAAAGGCCTACCCTGTCTCGGAGGTTTCAACACAGGAGGTTTCACCAAATATTCCCTTATTATGTCAAATGCTTCCTGACACTGCTCGTTCCATTTTACCGGTTGGTCTTTCCTTAACAACTTGAAGATGGGCTCACACACCGATATCAACTTAGCGATGAAACGGCTGATATACTGGATTTTCCCTAGGAAGGCTCTGACTTCTTTCTCTGTCTTTGGTGCCGGCATCTCAGTAATAGCCTTAATCTTCTTGGGATCCACTTCTATTCCACCCATTCCAACTGTATGGCCGAGCAGCTTTCCTGATGTTACTACTCCGAAAACACACTTCTTGGGATTCAGCCGCAAGTTGTACTTATCCACTCGTTCAATGAACTTTTCCAACGCTTCTATGTGCCCCTCCCTCGTTTCAGACTTGACCATCATGTCATCCACATACACCTCAATCTCCTTATGCATGAGGTCGTGAAACAGAGTAGTGGCCATCCGCTGATATGTGGCTCCGGCTTTTCTTAAGCCCAAACGGCATCACCTTATAGCAATAAGTACCCCATTCTGTAACAAAGGCGGTCTTGTGCTTATCTTCTTCGGCCATAAGCACTTGGTTGTATCCCGAAAACCCATCCGCAAATGAGTACATGGAAGACAATACTGCGCTATCCACAAGCACATCAATATGTGGTAAAGGAAAGTCATCCTTTGGGCATGCCTTGTTAAGATCTCTGTAGTCGACACACATCCTGACTTTGCCGTCTTTCTTCGGTACAGGCACAATGTTGGCCAACCACTCGGGGTATTTCACTACTTCCAAGAATCCCGCATCTATTTGCTTCTTGACCTCCTCTCTGACCTTCTCGGCCTATTCGGGTCTCATCCTTCGGAGTTTCTGCTTTACAGGCTTCATGTTCGGATATGTCGGTATCGCATACTGGGCAATAATTCTATCTACCCCAGGCATGTCCTCATAAGACCAAGTGAACACTTTGGCATATTTAACCATATCTCTTCCAGGTTCTTCCGCTCTTCGGCGGTAACTTCACTTGCAATCAAGATTTCCTTGGGATTTTCAGGTGTACCAAGGTTGAATGCGTTTGTTTTGACAGAGTTGATATCGAATATGCTTAAGTCATGCAAGTTAGAAAGCGGAGACTCAGTCAAGTAAGCAGAATTATTGTCTTTATTGCCAACAACAAAAGGAGTACACCCAAACAAATCTGGAAGGAAAATATCCTCATCTTCTACAGATATTTCTCCATCTACAATAGGATCTATCTCAGGTTTCCTTTCTTCCCCGAGTGTTAGGGTCTCCAGCTTCATGAGCTCTTCCTCCCACTTCTCATCCTCTTTCTTTGCAACTCCTCCTGCCAGCGGCTTTTCACCAAGCATATCCTGGAAAATCTCGAATCCGGGTACCACAACCCCATTGACTTCCACTGGTTCGGGTTCTCCTTGATATCATGAGGCCTTAACAAAGCACTCCATCAGCTTCAGCCCTTTCTTCTTAACCTTGGGCTTGTCCTCATCAGAACGATATCCCAAACCCTTCTGAGTGTTCTGCCCTTTGAAATCTGGCAGTGTTGAGCCTTGGCCCGGCTCGAATTTCATCTTCTCCATAATTCGGGCTACCTTGGGATCCACCCACTCTTCAAAAGTCGCCGACACTTGGAACATTGGGAAAGGTTGTATTTCCAAAGCGGCTACAGCATTATCCACCTCGGCTCGGATAGTGATGATTTTCCCATCATACGGGAACTTGATCATCTGATGCAAAGTAGAGGGCACGCCCCCAAGCTTATGGAACCAGGGCCTTCCCAACAATAAGGTAAAAGTGGCTGGGATGTCCAGCACAGTGAATTCCACTTCATCCTCAACTGGACCAACCTTGACTATTGCGGTAAAAGTACCTTCAACTCCTCGCTTGCTATCATCATATGCTTTGATAGTCATGTTGGAAGGACTCAACTCAGTTGGCTTAATACCCAGCCTTGCCAGAATTTTCAATGGGCATACATTGATGGAAGAGCCATCATCCACCATCACACAAGAAGTTCTCTTGCCTCTCACCTCAGCTCGGATGAACAAAGGCCTGTTGTGGTTTCTCCCTTCAGCCGGAAGTTCTTCGTCAGAGAAGGTTATCAGTACGGCTTCCTTCTGCACTGAACCCACAAACATAGCTGGATTAGCATCTTCCGGTATTACTATTTTACTCAGGGCTTCCACCATAGCCCGTCGGTGTTCTCCAGATGCACACAATAACTCCTTTCTTCCCCGAGTCTTCTTCAACTGCTGCAGCACTATACCACCCTACCACTCGGCTTTCTCAGTATTCTCGGTTATCTCCCGACCTTCTCCAGGACTTCCTTTCCCTTCTCTTTCTCAGTAGCATCATTGTAAAAGCACCCACTCCGGGTCATGCCTTTCACTTCTTCTTCCTCACCCCACTTGAGAAGTCCTCCCAGAAATCCTTCTTCTGTTCTGCCTCATCTTCACTATTACTGTCCCAATACCGAGGCAAAGGCTGTTTGGTCAAAGGTTTGGAGGACAAGGTCCTCAGGTAGGCCAGAGTTGATCATGTAGGTAGGTGGGGGAATAGAATGATAATTGGGTAGAGGATTGCGGTGAGTGTTTGGTTGCTCTTTTTTCAGGGTCGAGAATCTTGTGGGAGTCTATTAGGTCTTGGACTTCGTGGCGAAGCCGGGCACAGTTATCGGTGTCATGACCAGGCTGTTGGTGGAAATGGCAAAAACGGCTCATGTTTAGGTTTGATGGGGGAGGATTTGGTAGTGGTTTTGGTTCGAGGGGTTTTAACAGCCCTTGCCTCAGTAGCTTCTCTAGTACCTTGGACAAAGGTCTACCCAAGTTAGAAAAGCTCCTATTCTTTATGGCTGCAATCTCCGCATTAACAAGTTTAGCTCCTGAGGGTCCTCTGACAGTCCTCCTATTCAAACTATAGAACTTTCTGTTCTCAGCCTCCTCCTCTTCAATATCCATTACAGTTTCCCTCAGCTGGCGGAAATCTACAATCATCGAAGTCATTCTCCTCAGTTTACCATAGATCGAGGGTTTAGTCCCCTTAATGATCATCTTGATCTGATCTTTCTCGAAAGGTCTGGTCTGCATCTTTAAGAGCTGGCTTCTCCAGCGGTCAACATACTCCTTAAAGCTTCCTCAGGCTTCTGCTTAGTATTCTCCAAGTCGCGGAGCGACAGGTCGATCTCTAAGTCCGTCACATACTGCTTCAAGAAGGCATCAGCCAACTCCCTCCAATCTTCTTTAACCTTCTTCTCAAGGCTCGTAGATACCAAACAGGTGCCCCCTCGAGTGACATCCCGAACATCTTCTGGACTTGGCGCTGAGATAAGCCAACTGAACTCATCACCGAGACATACTGCCTCAAGTGGACTCTCGGGTCTCCGTTCCCGTTGAACTTAGAAATATCAGGCATTTTGAACTACGCGGGCAATTGTTCCTCAAAAGTCATTGAGTCATAATCCAGTAGATCCCCATGCTTCCCCTTCAACTTACGGGTGACAGACTCCATTTGATCATGGAGCTTTTGCATTTCAACCTGAGTCCCAGCTATCCTACCAGCGGCATAGTCAGCCAAATCATCATCAAATACCGGAGCATCATCATTCAATCCATTTTGAGGGCTCTCCCGCCTCTCATTCTCATATCCTCCCGCATCGCGGGGCACAGCCATACTAGACATGGCAGCAGTCAGAGCTTGCAGTTGTTCGGTCATTTTGGCGAAGTTAGCTTCCATCTGATCCATTCTAGACCCCTCGTTGACGGATTCACTCATATTCGCTGAAGGTCTTTTGACTAATCTCCCCTCTTCTCTAACCCAATGGGAATCTATGTTGCCTCTCTTTTAAGGCCACGTGTCAGTGCATATGTGTGCGATGCATGTAATATATAAAATTATAAAAAGAAAATTTAAACTACGTGGCCCATTAACATTTTAATGTATTCAATCACACCATCGCGCGGTGCAAACATGTCCCAGTTGAAAAGGCCCAGCAAGTTTACACTTTGCGGTGATATGGCTAAATGGCTTCAAATGATAAGAGGCCCTATTCACAAAATGGCCCACCGGAATTCTAGAAGCTTTTGGCCCAACTATCAAAAGACACAAACTTGTCCCAGTTTAAATAGCCCAACAGGTTCATACCCTTTGACAGAAGGTCCAGCTGGATCCAAATGACGGCGGCCCAACACACATAATTATAAGATGACTAACTACGGGTTCTTATGGCTTAGGTTCACGGGGCGCGGACAAAGGCTCTCGCTGACGAAGGTTTGCCCACAACTAGGACTCCCCACTCAAGGGTTCAAACGACCAAGTAAGCGCACCTTTTTTATACCTTACGGTACGTGTCAACGAGTTATGGTGTGTGACTGACTGTCGAATGGACTTCCCGTTGTAGATTCCCCATAGGGAAGGTGGAGCGAGGCTCTCTTAAGTACCCTAGCCTCTTAGGCTCTTATCGCTTGGTGACAGGAATAAACAACGAGTCCTCCAAACTAGTCTATCACAACAAGCTACGGTTAATGATCATCTAGGTGCCTTCACAGCTTTTCCTCGAAAGGTAGTGAATGAAGGAGGACACCCAACCATTACCTAGTTTTAACTAAGCCTTTGATTAACCCCCTCAACCCACTACAGACACGGTCAACTAATGCATAAATTATAAACAACACAAGACATGATTTCGAGGCCGATTTTCTATCCCAGTGGAGTCGCCAGACTGTAGGACACAGAACTTGGGCGACGCATGCTGTTCTAGACTCAGGGCCTAGTTGAGAGTACGGAATAGTCCGCGGGGGACTATACCGGAGAATAATGGAGTCGCCACCCGGTGTGAATCGGGACAAAGATTTAAGGCCGCACTCACCCCTCGCAAGGGAAGACCTCAAACCGTTGGGTTCGGAATGGTCCCTTACTTATGTCATTGTGATAGTATAATTCGTGCAATAAGTCAACCGCATCTAATCAATAATCATGTTCAAGTGTCACCTAGATCTAAGATGCTTCCGTCTAACTAACTCCTAATCTAAGTTCGCATGCTTAAAAATAAGTCTTAAAGTGATAAACACATGATATCACACATCGAACATATGAAGCCATCAAACCAACGCAAACAAATAATGACTTAAACATAAATACAAACTAAATTAAATATCATGCATAAAAAGAAACCTAGTCATGCTTTAAAATTAAATAACGAGACTAAATTAAAATATGCTTAAAATAATAAACGAATAATCTAAGGACTATAACATGCTCAAACACCAGTTTGGATGAGACGAGATACGTGTATCTTAAGTGGTACGTGGTATTGTATCCCGAGTGCAGACCATACTACCGTCCATTCGGAATCGGCTATGGAATTTACGTCCGGGTTTCCATCCGGTATACCACAAAAGGGAACACATATCCCGCTCATCCAACAATCAAATCATGCCTCAAACGACTCTAATGTAATTATTTATCAAAAATAAATAAATAAAACGAAAAAAGATAAGTAAAAGGGTGCCCTCAGGTCTAACCTCTTTTGACGTCTCGAGAAATGGCGTTACACGTCCGTTGGAATGGCGAATGATCCGATACTTTTCCGATTTATTTGCTTACTGTTTTTCCTCGTTGTTTTGATGCTCGGGCTACTGTTTTAAGTCCGTTTTGCTGCTGTTTTGCTGCTGTGTTTCAGGTCAATGTTTTGGTCGATTAGTGGACTGTTTTGGGAGATTTTGAAAGCTAAAATGGGTGCGGTTTTGAGGGGTTCTTTGGGGGTAATTATGCAGTTTTTTTACTGCAGTTTCAGGGTGTTTCGGGGGCTGTTTTAATGGGTTAAAACTGCACAAAAACTGGGCAGAACAGCGGGGTGAAGTGCGGCAGATTTGTGAGGCAGTGCAGTGGGTTTCGGGACTGTTTTGGGCGTGTGATTGGGGCTGTGTTTGGGGTGTTTTACGGCAATAAGAGGGTTTGTTAGGGGGTGTTTTAGGCGTGGATTTAAGGTCTGTGAAGGGTGGTTAAGGTGCGGCAAGAAGGGGGATGTATGGTGAGTTGTGCGGCAATGGGAGTGCTTGGGGGGTTTCACGGCAATACAGGGTTTCTCAAGGTTCTCTGTATGCGGTAATGGAGGCTTGGAGGAGGTGCTTGGGCGTGAACAAGAGGGCTTGGGCGTGTGAGAGAGGTATGTGTGCTAGGGTTGTGAATGGGGGTGAAGGCCTCTTTTTATAGGCAAAGGAGAGGAGGTTTCCCTTATACGACTAGGAGTATGATTTCTATTGATGGTGACATCTTCTTAATAAGGAATAGATCTCCTAATTTGGATTTGTGATTGGATTTGATTTGGTAGGGATTTGATTTGATTTCTTTTATTTAGGTAAGGATTTTATTTGATTTAAACATGTGATTAATGTGCATATACCTAAATAAAGGCACCTTGGGCGTGAATCCCTCTCCTTGGGCGTGGGCTTGGTTTGACTTGGGTTGACTTGGGTGTTTTGGGTTTGGTTTGGGCTTTGGGCCTTAGGTAAGCTTTAAAACGGAAGTCCAACAAGCAGCCGAAGCTAAACAACGCAGATAAAATCCAACAAAAATTCTAATTTCTAACTTTACCCTTCCAACGTCCGTTTCCCGTGACTTTCATGACTAAAGAAGTAGTTGCCTCCATACGAGACTCATCATCGGGCTGATATGCAAAAATGTAATGCCTACAATCAGTTTAAGAATGATACTGTTACAATATTTCTCAATGTCAATTGCAATGCTTTTGTAATTACCTCATAACTTAATCATTTCTAGGTCAAGCACGTCTTTACCATTTCTAATAAAAAAAAATTGAGGAAACTGTAAATTTTATTCATAACAAAATATTATTCTTACAAGTATTTATAAGGAAATACATGATAAATCGGCACTTCGAGTACCAACTCTAACATCAAAAATAGCAGTCAACAAGCATCAAACACAAACTTAACTGAACCATTGTCTACCATCTTCCCACATGCATTTTTCATTCTAATTCTTGAAAAATGTTTATGATTTCTTAGTTTTGGAACTCACTGGTGAAATAAATTTGTATGACATACCACATGTTGTTCCAGGGGTTCCTAAAAATAAAGATGGATACACTCCAGCGACGTAGATGCTTGAGGTCAATACTCATATGGTTGAGGCTCAACTGAATATTGATTTTGCAGATATTTATGTCAGATCCTCTCTTTATCACCAAGTTTGAATTATAAAGATACTTTTACCTTTTCTTTTTCTTTTTTTTTTCTAACTATATTATTATTTACTAGGATTCTCTAAGTATAGTCTAAAATAATTTACTTCTTAAAAATTCCAGGAGGAATGAAGAACTTATCAAAGAGCTTAGTACTCCAACACCAGGCTCCGAGTTGTTCGAGGGGTGTGATGCTATTACTTAGACATGCATAGTTCATAAAAGAATAATAATCAATAACAACTATCATGTATGCATCACGTAAATTAAAATTTTAGACAAACCTGAAAATAACTTGTGGATGAGGAAGAAAGGAATACCAATTCGAGTAATTATCTGTCCTTAAAAACTTATTAGCCCCGCCTCGGTGCTCTACGGATTTTATGGCTAACGTCCCCAGGATTACTTGGATACTTCTTGAGAAACACTCCTTACACAAGAACATGAACTACGAAAAATGATGGAAATTCTCTTCACTCAAAAGAAAGACTCTTCTCAACAATGTATGAGACTTCTAGTTTTTATATATCTTTTGAATGATCATCAAGGATCCTTTAAATAGACATGGAAGGGTGCCTTAAGGGCACCCTTTAGTTTGGGGTGTAACCCTCCTAAGGCTTATACCCCTTCCATATACCTTTTTTTAGAGAATTTTCTACAATCCCACTCAATTCTCTAAATATTCATGCATACACTTAAGAGAGTTTTGTGAACTAAGAGAGTTTCTGTGAACTAAAGCTGCATCGAAATAGGTAGCTTTCACCTTGAACATTTCCTAGTGAATGACAATCGGATTTACTTGGCAAACCAGTGATCAATAGTCTTGAACTGTTCTACCATTGGTGTAAAACAAGACAATTACCAACACACAGCTTTACATCGACCATTTCCTGTTCTACGATTGTGTTCATTTCGGCCTTGAACATCAGTCCTAGATTCATCAAGCATTTTAGGGAAATCATCCTTTAAAATCCTATGGAAGTGACCTTACTTCTTACTTGAAATAAGTGATCTACTATGAAGAGGTAATCTACCTTTATCCCCATTAGGACTCATATCCTAATATAGTGATCATTAAAAGCCTGAGCTTATCCTAACCTTGATAGATAGCACTCTGCGTCATTTTCGGAATGGGAAAGTGTACAAAACTCTTCAATGCTTATTTTGAATTACACTAAGTTTCAGTTGTCTCTTTTGAATCTAGATCTTGGGATCTCTAGTCAACTAGGTTGGGTTTCCATAATGAAAATTCTTAATTTATAGGCTTTAAGCCCATTCCCCTCGATGACTTCTCAACTTACTCTCGAGGTAAACCTTCAGTTAGTGGATTCACTAGGTTTTCCTTCGACTTAACATAATCGATCGATATTATGTCACTTGAGAGCTGTTGACGTATGGTATAAGGATTTTACAAGTTTGCACACCTTCTGTTCTTGTCCAGGAACATTCAACCCTTCTGGTTGTTCCATGTAAATTCTCTCATCCAATTTACCATTCAAGAATGTCATCTTTACATTCATTTGATGTATTGCAAGACCAATTATAGTTGCTATGCTATGACCATTCTTATTGATGTGATACAAGTCACTGGCAAATAGGTGTCAAAGTAATCAAGGTCTTTTTTTTGTCTATAACCTTTTATGACAAGACTTGCCTTGTACTTATCTATTGATCCATCCGGTTTCATCTTTCGTTTGAATATTCATTTGGAGCCCAGTAGCTTACAACCTGGAGGAAGATCAACCAACTCCCAAGTATGGTTTTGTAGGATTGAATCAATCTCACTGTTGATAGCCTTTTTCCACAAAGGTGCCTCCGGCCAAGACATTGCTTCTTTATAGCTTTGAGGCTCATTTTCTAACAAGTATGTAAGAAAATCGGGACCAAACGACTTAGAGGTTCTAGCTCTTTTGCTATGTCTAGGTTCAATTATCTCAATGTTTGCACGTTGATCTGACTCTTGATCAACCTGATAACTCTCTTTGACAATATCAATTATTCTTTTGAAAGACTTTATTCTTTGTCTTTCCTTACAAGGAAACGTCTCTTCAAAAATATCGCATTCCTTGACTAAATTATCATATTTGGATTGATGTCTGGAATCTCAGACTTGTGTACCAAGACTCGATACGTACTACTGTTGTGAGCATATCCAATGAATATATTGTCAACAGTTTTGGATCCTATTCTAACCTTCTTAGGTTTAGGAACCATTACTTTGGCAAAACACCCCACACTTTTAGGTATTTGTAGGAAGGTACGTGACCTTTCCACAACTCATATGGTGTCTTGTCCAATCTTCTGTAAGGAAGCTTGTTTAGAAAGTAGTTCGTAGAAAGCAAGGCTTCCCCCACAAGTTCTGGGGTAAACCAGAACTTGTCAACATGACGTTCATTATTTCCTTCAACGTTTGGTTTTTATGCTCAGTAATCCCATTTTATTGAGGCGAATAAGGAGCAGTGGTTTCGTGAATAATTCCATGAACAGAAACAGAACAATATTCACCGAATGATGAAACATATTCACCACCTCTATCACTCCTAATTCTCTTGATTTTCTTGCCAACTTGATTTTCAACTTCGTTCTTATAGTGTATAAAGCTTTCAATAGCTTCATCTTTGCTCCTCGGCAAATACACATAATAGAATCTTGTGCTTTCATCGATAAAAGTGACAATGTACTTTTTATAGCCTCTTGTTTGCACAATATTCATATCACACACATCAGTGTGTATAAGTTCCAAGGGTTCAAAACTTCGCTCTATGAAATGATGTTCTATGCATTTTTGCTTCAACACATACCTCACACTTATGTTGGCTATCAATTGTAAATTTAGGTATAAGGTCCATGTTAATTAATATGCGTATTATAGCATAATTAACATGTCCTAAACTCCCATGCCATATATTTTGTAACTCAATAATATAAGCGGAAGTTGTAGCTTTATTAATAATATTGTGTCGATTGATAGTCATTACACTGAATTTGAAAAGGCCCTCAGTGAGGTATCCTTTTCCTATATACACATCATTTTTTGTCAATACAAATTTATCAGAAATAAATACAAGCTTAAAATCAGCCTTGCTAAGAAGAGAGCCTGAGACCAAGTTCTTCCGAATATCTGGAACATGTTATACATTCTTCACTGTAAGCTCCTTTCCGAATTTCATCTTCAGAACCATTGTGCCTTATCCAACCACTTTAGAGGTAGACGAGTTTCCTATTGTCAGATGATCGCCGCCATCAACCTTCTGATACTAGGAAAACATCTTGCTTTCTGCACAGATATGACGAGTAGCCCCATTGTCTACCCATCATTCTCTCGGATTCTCAACCAAGTTTCCTTCTGTTATCACTACTAATAGGTTCATCTCTGAGATCTCATCAGTAGGTTGCTCATCTTCAGTGACATGGGCCTAATTTTTCTTTTTCTTGCCCTTGTCATGAGACTTCTTGTTTCTCCAGTCCTTTGCCATATGACCACTCTTTCCATAGTTATATTACTTTCTTTTGAACTTCTTGTTAGATTCGGAAGAATCAGCTCCACTGTTCTTTCTCTTCTTTCTACCATTTACATCTTCAATGATGTTGGCCTTAGACTCCATAGTCTTGTAGCTTGCCTTCTCAGACATCCCGTTGTCCTCTTCGATCCTCAATCACACTCCAATATCTTTAAGGCTCATCAGCTTCTTATTGTGTGTTTTATATAGCTCCTGAAGTGCTTCTATAATGGAGGCAACTTTTCAATTATGGTGGCAACTTGAAATGTCTCACAGAATTAATTCTTTAATCCAGTATTTCATGAATGATCAATTGCAGTTCACCCAACTGAGATATCACCGTTCTTGAATATACCTCTTGTAGTCCAGGAACCTACCCACGACAAATTTTTTTTAACCGGCATCCTCTGTTTTGTATTTATTCTCGAGAGATTCCTAGATAATCTTCACAGAAGTCATGCCTTGGTACACATTGTACATGGTATTATCAAGTCCACCCAAAAGGTAGTTCTTACACAGGAAGTCTTCAGAGTACCATGTCTATTCTCGCAGTTCCTTGGCTGTTTCCGATTCACCCTCCACAAGACCTAAAGGATCTTTGAGGAAGTTAGCCAACTGGTGAGTTGTTAGGTAGAACAGCATTTTGCTTTGCCACTGTTTAAAATTTTCCCCACCAAACTTTTCCAGTTTTTCTCCATGAGAGACCGGTACTGTAATGTTTTTGCTAGCCATGTGTAACTAGAAAAATCAACAGGGGTCAATAAGTCTACAAAAGACAAATTGTATTACGATCAATAAATGATCTTGTTCAAATGATATACCAAGTATCCACTCGTTGTTCTATTGGACATTAGTACCAATAAACACAAGTCCTTGAATTTCCAACTAAGGTTTCCTATGATAAGTAAATAAAGGAATATTCCCAAAGGACGAGGGTGGAGTAACCACTTAAGCTCTTATCATCTTTTTGACAAAATATTCTTTAAATACTTCCTCAATAGAATCTCTTAGCAATTCAATACTCAGTATTTCACTTTTAATGTTACAATATAGAATTTGATATGTGTATATATATGTGTATGTGTCAATCAAGATTGGATGAAATTACTTGTGTAAGATTACACTTTTAATTCTCAACCAAATATGCAACATATAATTAACAAATAACTTTCATCTTTATCATAATTAAACTAGGTGTATGTTTGTGACAATTGAATATCCTAATACTAATATCAATTTTATCACTTATAACTTAGTGTATTAATATGAGATAATTGAAAATATTTTAATTAACTTAAATCTATAATAACCAAGTTTATAATTTTGATAAAGAATTATTCATTATATGATTTTCTTAAGTTAATTAATTACATCTAAAATAATAAATTACAGTTCATAATTTACAAGAATCATGAATGCTAGATGTAATGGACTTGATTAATTTTAGGTATTAATATCAGGCAAAATTAATCTGGAAAATAATTACTTTATTATTATTATGATTATTACTATATATAATTTCATTTGTGGGTGGTTGAATAAATAACTTCCATAAAATCTAAAAGGACAAAATTTTTTTTCACACCCTTTGATTTCACAAAACATGCAATGTATGCACAAGACTTTGTTTTATCACACTAAATACGAAAATTAAAAGTCACAACAATAAAATCAACCCAAACATGCATGCAATTCCAGATTGCAGATTTCATCAATTTTTTCCCCATTTCTGACACATGTAAGTTTGCCATTATTTTTTTCAATGGTGAAAGTTATCATACAAATTACATGTACAATTCTCAGAAAACTAAATTTTCAGATAAATTATTAATTATATTTTCTTACCGTTATTTTTCCTAATTCTCACTATTCATTCTAATCATCATACCCTTCAAATGAATACATGATAATCAACTAAGGCAATCAAAATGGCAAGTTTTGCCGTCAATTTCTTTCTTCAATTTCACAGTATGTATGAATCATACAAAAATCATATTTTACAACACAGAGAATAATAAGTTTTTAAGATTGTTCTAGGGGTGTGTTGTTATTACTTAAACATGCATAATTCATAAAAGAATAATAATCAACAACAACTATCATGTATGCATCACATAAATTAAGATCTTAGACAAACCTGAAAATAATTTGTGGATGAAGAAGAAAGTAAACCAAGTCGAGTAATTCTCTGTCATTAAGAACTTATTAGCCCCGCCTCGATGTTCTACGGATTTTGTGGCTAACGTCCTCCCAGGATTACTTGGATATTTCTTGCGAAAGGGCACTCCTTACACAAGAACATGAACTAGGAAGAATGATGAAAACTCTCTTGACTCAAAAGAAAAGACTCTTCTTAAACAATATATGAGACTTCTAGTTTTTATATATCTTTTGAATGAACATCAAGGATCCTTTAAATAGGCATGGAAGGATGCCTTAAGGGCACCCTTTGGTTTGGGGTGTAACCCTTCTAAGGGTTATACCCCTTCCATGTACCTTTTTATTTAGAGAATTTTCTACACAATGATCTCTACTTCCCAAGCCAATACTCTCGACCCTTCCTTACTCAGTGCAAGGCTTGCTTATGGAAACAGCGTCAGTCTTATTGGAGAGATCCTTAATATAATGCTTTGCAGTTTGCTGTGACAATAGTCGTTTGTATTCTGTTTGGTCTTATCTTCTATAACAAAGGACAGAAGATGTGCGTGTATGTGTACGTATATGCATATGCATATGTATATGTATATATATTTGTATATAATTTTAATTGAATTAGTTCAATTATTGTAAGTAAATTCTGTAAATATACATACTGTGTGGTAATTTTCAATTTGTTTTAACAGAAAGAAGCAACAAGACCTTCAGAATCAATTGAGAGCTTTGTAGTGTGCTGTGTTTTTCCTCGGATCCACCAATTCAAACTCAGCAAACGTTGTCTCCACGGAGAGAACAATTTTCTATCGTGAAAGAGCTGCTGGATTGTAATCCGAACTAGCTTATGCTTTTTCGCAGGTAATGAAATTAATTTAATCTCATCTATCAGTCTTAAACTGATCAGGGGACTTGATTTAGGAACTTTTCAGTTAACATTTTATAACCAATGAACTACCCCTGATTTTTCTGGTGGTTATAGAGCTGATATATGTGGCAATTCAAACTGTCAGGCGGAGCGGGAGAGAGAGTGACTCACTAATCGTGAGGCACAAGCGGAGTTAGGAGTTTACCTTAAGCTTCCCTACGATCATTCCTTCCCTCCTGTGTATTCTCTGATCCTATACCCCATGATGGGATTTGCATGGAAAGCGAAAAAAATTTTCTGGCTCTTGTACTTGGTGATGATGGCCTTTATGCATTTCACATTGTATGGGATGATGATTGTTGCTCTGACTCCAGCTCCACGAATCGGTGCCAAACTTGTGGGATTCTTCCTTCCTTGTGGAACTTGTTCTCTGGTTTTCTCATTCCCCGCATGGTATGCGACATTAACTAACTACTTACTTGATGCTTAAGTAAAATTTTAAGTGCGTCAATTTAAAAATAATCCGCGCCTTGCGGCAAATTCCTATTTGGTGGAGGTGGTACTACTGGCTTTCTACCACAGCATGGTCACTCTATGGCCTTGTTACGAGTCAAGTTTGGGACATAGATGGTTATGTGGAAATTCCAGGAAGCCCTACAATAGTAACAGTGAAGCAATTCCTTGAAGAGAGTTTCGGGTTCAAATATGACTTCCTTCGGGTGGTTGCTGCAGTTAATTTTGGCTGCATTCTGGTTTTCATCAACTTTCAGAACAGATGAACAGCTCAAAATCTCCAACATATGCTTAGTGTTAGGTAGTATTACTTGTCTAATTAATTGTAGGAAATGTTTGATGTAATGGCTAAGTGGAACAAAAGAGTTGTTACCGCCTTTTGATTTAGTTAATGGAATCATTTTAATCTTTTTTTTTTACTGCTAATTTTCTTTGATTATGATTTGTAGCTGTTGGGATTTGTATGCCCGACAAGCAAATATGTTCGAAACATGATTGATTAATAATTTTGTGATTCTATTTTATTCAATGTATGCATTTTGATTTGCTTTATAAAATTCATGAAAATTCCGTGATTATTTATGTAACTTTAAATTAAACATATATGTGTATGTAAAATGTTACATGCATATACGCATGGATAAAATTTAAAGAGTAATAATCAAAATTTGTCCATGACTATGATTTGAAGTTGGGAATCTTCAAATCCAAAGTCATAAATACGGTTCATTCCATTATGAATGGTATAGTTCTATCCAGACTATATTATGTAGAGACATAAAAATGAATGTATTTTATATAATGAGATTATATTGGACAGGACCCGATAAAATTGAAAAGGTTTAATAATTCCGTTAAATATGGAACATCAATTTTATCATAATGATGGTCATATATGTGATGATCTTAAATCATTAAATTTAGCAGACTCTTATATCATATTAATTTATTCTTTAATTTACTCGGTATGGTTTTGTATTTATTACATTTCGTAAACCTTGTATTTTGGGAATGAGTTGAATGAATAGCTGGGAATGCTAACCTGATATAATGAAATCTGCTTATAAGATTCTCTTGTTTGTTAGTTCAGGACCTGAACGATTAGCGCGCAAATTCATAAAAGTTATGAATTAAATTGTTCACTTGAGAACTAATGGAAGTCAAGGATAAAGATGTAATTGGAGAGGTTAACGGATATTTTATACCTAGCTCATTTATGAATCTGTTATGGAGGATCATTGCATAGGTAATGACTATATCAATGGATGAATACTTTGAGTAATTAATTCTATAATTCTGAGAGTGCAATTCTGGGTATTTAGTAGAGTTACTCCAGAATTAATAATTTCGTTTGATTAATAAAAGAGTTTATAATTAATCGACGGAATTATTGGAGCTTAGAATTATAGGTCCATCGGTCCCCTCGTCGTCTTCTATCACTATTCGAACGATTATAATTACGAAGAAAAATAGTTGAGATTGTTTAAAATAATTATGAATTATTTTACACTCTAATTATTCCATAAAGCTCATGTTTGGAGATTATGATAAATGTTGTCTTAATGTATTAATAGATAATATATCTATTTATTAATTTATGAAAATTAATATTTAATTAATTTGATTAATTAAATTTTAATTTAATGAGATAATATTTTCAAAAGTTGAAATTTTGAAAATTGTTTTTAATGAATTATCTTTGATAAATTATGAGATAAATATTAAATGATTTTATTTTGATTTTTTGAAAATTAAAATCAATATCCTTAAATAGATATGCTTGACATTATTTTTGATATTTAAAAAAATCAATAAAAAACGTGAGCTGGGTTGTTAAATTTTGGTTTTTATTTTAAAAACAATGTTGTTTTGATAAAAAGAAGTGTAAGTAAAAAGCAACAGCAAACAAAACGTAGGCTGAAAAAGAAAAAAAAAAGGGAAATAGTTTTCTTTTTATTTTTTCTTAAGTTTGATTTTGAGAAAATCAAAAGGAAACCGCATCCAGGATTCGTCTCATGTGCTGAGTACACTGATCCTTAATTAATTAGAGTATTCTACGTAATTACTTTCACGCCCACACGTGCCGTTGGAGGTGAGGAGATAGACGAGGAAGATCGTGGTTCAAAGAGTCGATTTACAAAGAGATCCAGATCTACAGGTATATTACTAACCTGAATTCTAAATATTTTTCTATTGATATACTAGAGAATACGGATCCGGATTTTATTGTTCATGTGAAAATTAATTTTTTCCTGTCACCCAAAACACGATTTCCGCTGCGCATGAACTTTGAAATCCAACAATTGGTATCATGAGCGGTCGTATTTATTCTAGTTTATTGATAAGAATGATTTATTGTAAATCATTTTAATATGTATGTAAAAAGTAGGCTATGCATTTTTATGAATTATCATGTGATGGTGAATGTATGGATATTAATCGTTAATTGTATGGTTGACCTTGGGTTAGGATTTTAATTTTTTGTTTTATATATTGGATATGTAAACCCAAAATTAAATGGGTATTTCTTTTTGTAATTGTTAATTTTTTGTAATTGTTCGAGATCAAGATCAAGCCAAATAGACGATGCACGGACGGACGTTTTTTTTTTTATATTTCCAGAATTTTTTTTCTTCTGCACTGTGCAGCAGGGAGACTGCTGTACAGTGCAGACTGCTGCACAATTAGCAGCCACGCTGCTGCACATATGTGCAGCAGCGTGGGCTGCAGCTAGGCAGTAGCCTCATTGCTGCACATATGTGCAGCAAGGGGCTGCTGCCCAGCCGCACAGTGCGGCAGTGAGACTGCCCACTGTGCGGGAGAAAAAAAAAATATATTATATATATATATATATATATTTGGTGAAAGTCACCTGGAAATATTATTTTTTTTTCCCAGATTTGAGATTTATGTAATTTTATTTTTTGGTTATTTGTAATTTTAGAAATACCCAAATTGTCAACCCGATTAATATCCAATTTATTTATTTTGTGTGAATTATAAAATATTTATTCTCATGCATATTTTAAATGACATATAGAATTAGCACAATGTATACTCTTACATTATAACATGTCGTACATACATGTGTATTTTTATAAATTTATTTATGATAATAAATAGTTTATAATTTGATTCAAAACTATTTTAGATTTTTTATCGATTAGTCGATTAAATAAAATTTGTGAATTAATTTTAAATCGTTAAAATTTGTAATGTCACAAAAAATTTAGTTCTAATTATTTATAATAAATTGTTTATCATGAATAACTTAGATGTTTCATAATGAATTTAAGTTTTATTAGTAAAGCGGGGGTAATTTTATTATGAAACATTAATTTGGAAATTAAAGACCTTTAATTTTGAATTCTTGGTCTTTTTCCGCTAAGTTTTCAAAACATTAGATGTTTTACACATAAAATCACTAAACTTAAAATAATGAGTGGGAGGGGTTAGTTAGTTTGTCAAAACGTTCTTTGGTCTCCACCGTTAGTGCAACATCGTGAAATCTAAGTGGGGCTTCGTGATGACTTTAGTTTCATCCTCCCTAAGGAGAGTGTTTGTTTAGGTTAATATCAAGGTTGTACTTCTTACGATATGATTTATAAAATGTATTTCATAATTAACTTACCCTAAGGTGGTTGTTATGAGTTAAATTTTAAGGATCCAAAATGGTGGGTTACACTCATATAAATATAGTTAAAAGTGTTAATTATATTTAGACCAAAAATCGGTTATGAATAAATTTTGAAAATATGAGATATTTTGAAAAAATTATTTATTGAGATTGTCTCTATTTTAATAAGGTATTGTGATCGACCCTAAGGCAACATAATATGCTTATTAAATTTTCTGAGGCTATAGTAGTGCATATATATTTTAGTGTTTTGCATATGCATCATGCATCATGATTACTATACCGAATTTATTTTGAATTTTATGCATGGAATAATTTAGAATATTTTTTTTAATGATTTCAGAAATATGTCAAATCCAATCCTATCACTGCTTGCTACTGAAAAATTAACAGGTGATAACTTTGCTAAGTGGAAGAAAAATATGAATATAATTCTTGTGCTGGATAACCTGAAGTTTGTCCTGATGGAGGAATGTCCTCCAGAACGAGCTGTGAATGCCAACAAAACCATCAAAGATGCCTATGAAAATTGGATTCGAGCAAATGACAAAGCTCGTTGTTATTTACTTGCTGCCATGTCTGACGTGCTTAACACAAAGCACGAAAAGACAGAGACTGCTTATGAGATAATGGAGTCTCTACAAGGCATGTTTGGCAAACCCTCTGATCAAGCTAAACATGAAGCAGTCAAGAAAGTCATGAACTACAAAATGAAAGCTGGAACTCCTGTTCGTGAACATGTGCTAATGATGATTAGTACCATTCATGAGGCAGAAATCAATGGGGCTACCATAGATGAAGGCACACAAGTGGGCATGATTTTGGAAAGTCTTAGCCCACAATTTCTTCAGTTCAAAAGCAATTACTTCATAAATAAGCTGAGTTATAATTTGACTGAATTGCTTAACGAACTCACTACTTTTGAATCTATTTCTGTGGAGAAAAAAGGAGAAGCAAATGTTGTTGAACCTTCTAAATCTAACTCTTTTCTAAAGAAAAGAAAGAGAAATAAGAATAAAGGTAAGAGTTCAGGAACTGAGAAAACAGCAGGGAACAACAGTAAAAAGAACAAGCCAAACAACAGTCAAGGAAATAAGAATGGCTCCACCCAGAAAAAACCAAAAGGAAAATGTTTCCATTGCGGAATTGATGGGCATTGGAAGAGAAACTGCAAGAAGTATCTCGAAGAGCTGAAACAGAAAAAAAAAAAAAGGTAAATTAGATTTACTTGTTACTGAATCTTGTTTAGTTGAAAATTATTTATCACCCTGGATAATTGATTCAGGAGCGACTAATCATATTTGTTGTTTCTTACAGAGCTTGATTCTTACACAAGACTTGCTGATGGGGACTTTACTTTGAGAGTTGGGAATGGCGCTTTAGTTTCAGCATCAGCAGTTGGACAAATAAAACTTTATGTTGAGAACAATAAATTTTTATTTTTGAATAATGTTTATTTCGTACCGGGGTTTACTAGAAACCTCATTTCAGTTTCTCGACTTTATGAACAATGTTATTCAGTTTCTTTTGATAATAAATCAGTTGTTATTTCAAGAAATGGTTTGAATATTTGTTCTGATTTTATTGAAAATAGGCTCTATGTAATAAGGCCCAATTAAAATTCATTATTGAATGCTGAAATGTTCATAGTTGCATTGCCAAAAACAAAGAAGCAAAAGATTTCTCACACTGATAACACATATCTATGGCACCTAAGACTTGTTCATATAAATCTTGATAGGATAAATATGCTTGTAAAGGATGGTCCTTTAAGAGAACTAAATATTGGTACTCTACCAGTCTATGAATCATGTCTTTAAGGTAAGATGACAAAGAGGCCTTTCTCTGCAAAAGGCAATAGGGCCCAAGAACCACTGAAGCTTATACATTCAGATGTTTGTGGACCTATGTCTACATAAGCAAGAGGTGGCTATGAGTACTTCATTAATTTTGTTGATGATTACTCTAGATATGGTTATGTTTACCTAATGAGACATAAGTCTGAAACTTTTGGAAAGTTTAAAGAATTTCAAATCGAAACGGAAAAACAATTAGGTAAATCAATCAAGTGCCTTCGATCAGATCGATGAGGTGAATACCTTGATAATGAATTCAAAGATCACCTATTAGAGTATGGGATTTTATCCCAACTAACTGCACCTGGTACACCTCAGCAAAATGGTGTAGCTGAGAGGAGGAATCGAACTTTACTCGACATGATTCGTTCCATGTTGAGTTATTCTCAACTTCCAAAAATGTTTTGGGGGTATGCTATACAAACAGCAACCTATATTTTGAATGTGGTTCCATCTAAGTCAGTACCTAGAACACCTTTAGAGTTATGGAGTGGCCACAAACCCAGTTTGAGTCACTTTCGTATATGGGGGTGCCCAGCATACGTGCTAATAGGTAAGACAACAAAGTTGGAAATGCGTTCTGAAGTTTGTTTCTTTGTAGGATATGCAAAAGGAACAAGGGGAGGTGTGTTTTATAATCCTCGAGATAATAAGGTGTTTGTGTCGACAAATGCCACGTTTCTTGAGAGTAATTATATGGCAGACTTCAAACCTCAAAGCAAGATAGTCTTGGAGGAATTAAAATCTGATGAGATCAGTCAACAACCTACTAGGATTGTTGTTCCACAAAGCGAGGAGACCACATCTTCGAGTCAGAACATCTTACCACCTCGTCGTAGTGGGAGGATAGTACGACTACCTTCTCGATATAGACAAGATGGTGAAGCACAAGTTGCTATCACTGATGATGGAAGAGATGACCCATTAACATATAGATGTGCAATGGAAGATCATGGCAAAGAGAAATGGCTTGAGGCTATGAAACTTGAGATGGAATCTATGTATTCCAACTCAGTCTGGGAGCTTGTAGATCTACCTGAATGAGTAAATCCTATAGGGTGCAAATGGATCTACAAAAGAAAGAGGGGAGTGGACGGTAATGTAGAGACATTTAAAGCAAGGCTAGTGGCAAAGGGTTATACCCAAAAAGAATGAGTTGACTATGAGGAAACTTTTTCACCAGTAGCCATGCTGAAGTCCATTCGAATCTTGCTTTCCATTGCTGCTCATTATGATTATGAAATTTGGCAGATGGATGTCAAGACAGCCTTTTTGAATGACTATCTTGAAGAGACCATCTATATGGAGCAACCAGAAGGTTTTATTAACAAGGACGAAAAGCAAAAGGTTTGCAAGTTACAAAGGTCTATCTATGGACTTAAGCAAGCGTCCAGATCTTGGAACATGAGGTTTGATAAGGCGATCAAAACTTATGGCTTTTTCCAAAATCCTGATGAATCTTGTGTTTATAAATTCATCAAGGACAAGCGAGTGGTCTTTCTAATACTTTATGTTGATGATATTCTACTTATTGGGAATAATGTAGAACTATTATCAGACGTAAAAGCTTGGCTGGCTGAACAATTCCAAATGAAAGATTTGGGAGAAGCTAGTTACATTCTTGGGATCCGTCTTATTAGAGATCGTAAGAAAAAGCTGCTAGCTTTGTCTCAGGCATTGTATATTGACAAAATGCTTGTTAGATTTTCAATGCAAAACTCCAAGAAAGGTAACTTACCTTCCCGTCATGGAGTTGTTCTTTTTAAAAGGCAGTGTCCTTCGGCACCCCAAGAGGAAGAAGATATGAGACGGATTCCATATGCGTCGGCAGTATGGAGCTTGATGTATGATATGCTATGCACAAGACCTGATATATGCTATGCAGTGGGAATAGTTAGTCGTTTTCAGTCAAATCCAGGATTAGATCATTGGGTAGCAGTTAAGCATATTCTCAAGTATCTATGGAGAACGAGGAACTATATGCTTGTTTATTCTGGCAGGGATTTGATTCCAATTGGATATACTGATTCTGATTTTCAATCAGATACAGATGATCGAAAGTCGATATCTGGATCAGTGTTTACTCTTGGTGGGGGAGCTATAGTTTGGAGAGCATCAAACAATCTTGTGTTGCTGATTCAACTATGGAAGCCGAATATGCGGCTGCTTGTGAAGCTTCCAAAGAATCGGTTTGGCTCCGAAAGTTCTTTACTGATCTGGAAGTGGTTCCAGATATGGAAAAGCCATTGTCACTTTATTGTGATAATAGTGGTGCAGTGGATAATTCCAAAGAACCAAGAAGCCACAAGAGATCAAAACATATTGAGCGGAAATATCATGTGATTAGGGACATTGTGCAACGCGGAGACGTGACTGTTCTAAAGATTCCATCTGCAGAGAATCTAGCCGATCCTTTTACCAAGACGCTGCCTGCAAAGAGTTTTGAGGGGCATCTAGAAGGATTGGGGATTAGAGATATGTCTCATTTGCTTTAGGGCAGGTGGGAGTTTGTTGGGATTTGTATGCCCGACAAGTAAATATGTTCGAAACATGAATGATTAATAATTTTGTGATTCTATTTTATTCCATGTATGCATTTTGATTTGCTTTATAAAATTCATGAAAATTCCGTGATTATTTATGTAACTTTAAATTAAACATATATGTGTATGTAAAATGTTACATGCATATATGCATGGATAAAATTTAAAGAGTAATAATCAAAATTTGTCCATGACTATGATTTGAAGTTAGGAATCTTCAAATCCAAAGTCATAAATACAGTTCATTCCATTATGAATGGTATAGTTCTATCCAGACTATATTATGTAGAGACATAAAAATGAATGTATTTTATATAATGAGATTATATTGGACAGGACCCGATAAAAATTGAAAAGTTCTAATAATTCCGTTAAATATGGAACATCAATTTTATCATAATGATGGTCATATATGTGATGATCTTAAATCATTATATTTAGCAGACTCCTATATCATATTAATTTATTCTTTAATTTTACTCGGTATGGTTTTGTTTTATATCATTTCGTAAACCTTGTATTTTGGGAATGAGTTGAATGAATAGCTGGAATGCTAACCTGATATAATGAAATCTGCTCATAAGATTCTCTTGTTTGTTAGTTCAGGACCTGAACGATTAGCGCGCAAATTCATAAAAGTTATGAATTAAATTGTTCACTTGAGAAAATATGGAAGTCAAGGATAAAAGATGTAATTGGAGAGGTTAACAGATATTTTATACCTAGCTCATTTACGAATCTGTTATGAAGGATCATTGCATAGGTAATGACTATATCAATGGACGAATACTTTGAGTAATTAATTCTATAATTCTGAGAGTGCAATTCTGGGTATTTAGTGGAGTTACTCCACAATTAAATAATTTTCGTTTGATTAATAAAAGAGTTTATAATTAATCGACGGAATTATTGGAGCTTAGAATTATAGGTCCATCGGTCCCCTCGTTGTCTTCTATCACTATTTCGAACGATTATAATTACGAAGAAAAATAGTTGAGAATTGTTTAAAATAATTATGAATTATTTTACACTCTAATTATTCCATAAAGCTCATGTTTGGAGATTATGACAACTGTTGTCTTAATGTCTTAATTGATAATATATCTATTTATTAATTTATGAAAATTAATACTTAATTAATTTGATTAATTAAATTTTAATTTATGAGATAATATTTTCAAAGTTGAATTTTGAAAATTATTTTTAATGAATTATCTTTGATAAATTATGAGATAAATATTAAAGGATTTTATTTTGATTTTTTGAAAATTAAAATCAATATCCTTAATAGATGCTTGACATTATTTTTGATATTTAAAAAAAATCAAATAAAAAACGTGAGCTCGGTTGTTAAGTTTTGGTTTTTATTTTTAAAAACCCTGTTGTTTTGATTAAAAAGAAGTGTAAGTAAAAAGCAACAACAAACAAACGTAGGCTGAAAAGAAAAAAAAAAGGGAAATAGTGTTGTTTTCTTTTTTTTTTCTTAAGTTTGATTTTGAGAAACATCAAAAGGCAAACAGCATCCGGATTCGTCTCATTTGCTGAGTACACTGATTCTTAATTAATTAGAGTATTCTACGTAATTACTTTCACCCACACGTGCCGTTGGAGGTGAGGAGATAGACGAGGAAGAGAGGGTTCAACGAGTCGATTTACACAGAGATCCAGATCTACAGGTATATTACTAACCTGAGTTCTAAATATTTTTTTATTAATATACTAGAGAATACGGATCCGGATTTTATTGTTTATGTGAAAATTAATTTTTTCCTGTCACCCAAAACACGATTTCCCGCTGCGCATGAACTTTTGAAATCCAACAGTACAGAGTGGGAATTGAGTTTCCTAGGATTGTTCAATGAGTATTTATCACTAGAAAGAGATCTGCATGTTAGAAAGAGTAATTAGTGTGCTCAATAGACCTGATCACGGTTTCCGGTTCGGAATCGAAATCGAATCAGATGGAACCGTAAGTTTACGGTTCCAAAATCGGAATTGAATCAAAATCCGAATAGTTCCGTTACGGTTCCACATAATTTGGAACCATAACCTTAAGGTTTGGTTCAGTTCGGAACCGAAACCAAACCAAATTTTTTTTTATTTTTCCCTCCTAAAAAAAAGGAACAACGAACCGAATTTTCCCGTTCGATTTAGTTCTACTATTCCAAAAAACTGGAACCGTAACCGAACCGATTTGAACCGATTCGGTTACAATTCCAACTTTCTAAAAACCGTAGAACTGAACAATTCGAACCGAACCGAACCGTTACTCAATAAATACACTCAAAGACAGCATAAAATTTTAATTTTTCAATTTTTAATTTTTCAATTTTTATACGCCTACCTTGAGCTTTTAGGTGTATAATATGGGTGTACTGCACACTTATTTTTATGTTTAGTAAAGTTCTGTGCTCCCCGTCACGAGTGCAACACTCTTATTAGACAACCACGTCAAATCTCGAGTTAAATTTGTAATTTTATGTAATTTTTAATGTTTTTTTTTTTTGAAGTTTTTTATCAATAAAAAAAAATAGTCCATTAATTGGTTTATTTTAACCACTCTTAAAATTAAATCTTGACTGTCTCTACTCACACATGCTTTCTTGCTTAATTTTTTGCTGCCCTTTGTCGTTTTTATTTTATATTTTATTCGTAAAAAAATAAATTAATTCCTTTCTCTTACATGACCATAAGTAACTAATTAAAAATTATTTTATGAATTGTTTATTATTTACTGTATTTAGGATGTAAATTTTCGACTATTAACGCTTACAATGAGGTATAAATATTAGGTGTGGGTAAATCAATTGTCTCATATAAAATAAAAACCAATAAAATATAAAATATTTACAATATCAATACGTAATATATATGTTCAACATGTATAAAGTGTGGGCCATACATTAGTAATGATAAAATACTAACAAAATAATATACAAAATTACTGAATTTTTATATCTGTTGTAAAAAATAATAATAATAAAATTTTGTCGTCATTTTTCTAAAAAAAAAAAATTATATGCAAACATAAAAATTGAGCGGAAAAACAGATAAGACAGAAATTCACTGCCACAAACAAAATTTTTATATGTTTTTATTTTATTACCAATAACCGTTTCGTTATTCATACACTCTTCCCGACAGAAGCAGCAACACACGAAAAAATATGTCGATCTCGAACTCGAACACGACGCAATTGAAACCAAGAACAGTCTGCTGCATAGGCGACGTTCATGGATACATCACGAAGCTCCAAAATCTTTGGAAAAATCTAGAAACCCATATCGGCCCATCGGAATTCAACTCCGCTCTCATAATGTTCTTGGGCGATTACTGCGACCGCCGGGTCCCAACACACGCGAAGTTATTGATTTCTTGATTTCACTGCCCACAAAATACCCAAATCAAAAACACGTTTTCTTGTCGGGAAATCACGACCTGGCTTTTGCTGCTTTTGTTGGGG
This sequence comes from Zanthoxylum bungeanum, assembly GCA_019454045.1. NCBI lineage: Eukaryota > Viridiplantae > Streptophyta > Magnoliopsida > Sapindales > Rutaceae > Zanthoxylum > Zanthoxylum bungeanum. The sequence continues at coordinate 45,907 of SKCR01032286.1, forward strand.
TCTTGCCGGAGCCCGGTGGCGGGTGTTGAGTTTAAGGAAGGCTGGAAAGGGTATGCGCAGAATGAAGAGAGAGAAGGTTGGTTTAAAGGTGATGGGTATGAGAAAATGCATTTACAAGGGAGAAGGGTGGGGTGGCAAAATTACTGTTCAGTTTAATTCAATTAAGGGTACTGAATATAAGGGTTCTATTTATGATGCTGCTCCTACTTTGAGTCCTATGGAGTTGCTCATGATCTGCTGGTATGCTTCAAGGATTTTACTTTTATATGATTAATGTGTAGTCTGTATTGATTTCCAATTGCATCTTTCATCAGTAAAATCTCAGATTAGGAGTGAAACTTATTGCCAATTGGTTTTTAAGTAGAGTTATTTCACCCCCGATGATTTAGAATTTGGTTTTCAGGTCCTGATTTCGAGTCTCGGACTGTATTTCTTGTAAGAGCTTAGCTTGAGGTTTTACATGTTCCGTTTAAAACTAAACCCGTTTCGCGTGGTTTGGTGGTGGGGTTCCAAAGTGAGTTATTTCTAGTGATGTGATCACAATTGAGAATTTGGGGTTTGATTAGTATGGTTTTTTTATAAGATTGAATGGCTGAGCTGTTAGTGTTTGGTTTGTGACAAGTTCTTCTGTATGATTATAGTGGCTTGCAGGGGTGTTATCGGGTCGGATCGGATTTATATAAATTTTATTAAACTCTAGCGGGTCGGATCAAACGGATTAGCAAACTCGGAATTTGAGTTATTATACCCAAGATGGTCGGGTTGGGTCGCCCAAAAAAAATTTGTTCTTTATGTATTAATTATTTTGAGATATAAATACTAATTATTTTATATGCCGAAAATAATGTCATACATATAAAGTTTTAAGACAACAAAAGTAGTAAACAATTGAAATAGTAATAAAAACTTAAAAAATAATAAAATAATAAAAGTTTTAGAAAATTAGTAAAAATTTATTGTACGAAATGCGGGTCAGGAAATCAAACCCTTGACCCGAGTCGACATTTGCGGCTAGGGTCGGATTAATCTGAACATGAATTAGATTTTTTTTTTTAAAAAAAAATCCAGTCGGGTCGACAGTTGACCCGTAAATTTATACACCCCTAATGGCTTGTAGCTTTGTGTTGTGTTTGATAAGTATGATTCTTGGTTTGTACTGACTGAATGGTTTGCTCTGTTTGATGGATGTGATTCTTAGTCAATGTATGCATACGTGATTCTTAGTCGATGTATGCATACTTGGTTATTATGTTCGATAAGAATCAATAGTTTTTGTTATTTTGTAAGGGGAAAAAAAATTGTGTTTTCCATTACTGTGGTTTGAAGTTCTAATTAATAGTATATTTTCTGGTTGTTTGATTTGAAAGAGTGATTTGTGTGTACAGATTTGGTTAAGGCAGTTCCCGATAACCACAAGAAATTTCTGGCTGATATGGTCTGGGTCCATGAAGAGGTAAAGCTATTCTCTCCAGCCTCTGCTGTTCTTGTCTTCTCGAATTTTGATCTATCACTTGCACAAGCTTGGTAACTATATGATGTATATTTCAAAATGTAAACCATGTGCATATGCCTAGTACTAATATGATGTGAATTTTTTTACTTCCGTGGCTATTGTGTTTCATAGAACTACAAGAGGTATACTATATATGTTGTTTGTATTTTGAATGTTTCTTTTTCCAGGATGATTTTGCGTGAAGACTGGTGATGGAATTAAACGATGTAAATTGATTGCTGTGCACGCTGGTTTAGAGAGAGGGAAAAAAGTTGATGAACAGTTGGAATTTTTGAAGTCGAAGAATACCCGAGTGCCCAAGGTAGAAGCTCTCAGCGGGCGGAAAAATGTGTGGGACATACCAGAGGTGATAATGCCTTCTATCATTAATCATTTGTGCTTAATCAGAATCTATGGTGAGTTTCTCAACTATAATCTACAGTGATGAAACCTTCAGTGACAGGATTCTAACTAAGGAGATACAACTATTAGCAGCTGACTTACAGTTACATCTACTCATGATATGAAACTGAAACCTAATGTGTATTACCTCACTCCATGCAGGAACTAACTGAGAAATCCTGCATTGTGGTAAGTGGTCACCACGGTAAAAATTCACATTAATGGACTTAGGCTTATTATGATGAAGGTGGCGACTAGAGAAATAATCCAGTGGCAGCAATCGTGCTCCCCTCAATGGAGATCGTTCGTGATACTGATAATTTGGAAAAATAGCTTTGAGTCTATGATAGATTGTCATGGCGATACGATTGGTATATGTTTTAATTTTAGAAAAAAGCATGCATAGTGCAATTTTTGTTAACATTTGTGGAATGTACCAATTACATTGTAGAAGATTAGTCTGTTAAATCTCTTTCTTATATTTATAGCAGGTTCAGTTAACTTGCTACGTAATTACTGTGACAAATTCCCAATCAAGAAAATTCTGCATTACGAAAATTTGAAGGCAATCAAACAAGTACACTCAACTTATACAAAAGACAATCACCAGAAGCGTTACTGAGTTTCTGTTGAACTACGATTCAATGAACTTTTTAAAGAGAGAAAAAACTGAAGGAAACCAAGTTATTTGGATTGCGCAGTCACAAACTTAAATCAGGTGCTTACATAGCTAACATCTGAGGCGGTGCTGCGGGGCAACTGATGTAAACAGTTTTTTGGAGATGAATTTGAATTGGGAGCGGAAGATTGCAGAGCTCCTGCCAGAGGTCCCCCCATTGAAGCCACCGTGTTTGCGGCCCATCCTGATGCCCAATTCATCTCCCTTACACCAACCTGGGAGCCGGATTCCTCTCCATTCCGGTGGATAGTTTCAACGAGACATCCGATGATGAGTTCCCGGACATTGAAATGGAAAGGCAGGTGGCAGAATTGACTGTGGTAGCATTGTTATGATCTTGAAGTGACCGTGGCCAGTCATCAAAAAAATGCCTCAAAATGTGACCATCAGATCTATTACCAACCTCATTTTGTGGTTCAAAAAGGCTCTTGTTAAACAGTTTGGACAAAGAGGAAACAAGAGACAAAGAACATGATGATATAAGCAAGCAAATTTTTTTAAAAAAAAAAAAAAGAAAAAGGGCAAAAAAAAAGAACAAATTAAAGAAAAAGGAAATAAAATTATAAGCATAAATATCTTCAAAAGAAGTGGTTGGGGTTGGTTCGTACAAAAATCTGAAGCAATTCCGCCAGATATGAAACCTACTGGCAAAACTTTCATCAGGGCCCTGCCAAGAATTTGTCTTTTTCTAAAAACTCTTATCAAATTATCAAAGTCCAGTAATCAAAAACAAACATGCCCAAATAAAACTTCATTAAGTCAAATTATAAATTAATTTAACAAGAGTCAACGAGGGGATACCTTTGATTGAACTGAAGAAGATCAATGGAAGGCGAAGGAGCTGAAAGAGCAAAATTGGTGCCATTAGCCATCTGTGCAAAGTGAGAAGTACCAGCAGCAGCATTAATGGTGGTACTAGAGGATTTGAGAGTCCCAGCAGCAGAGGTGGGTGTGGGGATTTCCACATGCTTTCTTGAACGGTTGCGGCCACGGTGCATGTGGCGCTCGCAATACTTGTGCCCCGCCACCACGTCCCTTGAGCACCTCCATTTCTTCCCATCTGTCCTCCTGCACCTCCCTGCCTCCGGATCCATTGCCTCATTTCCCCAGTACCCTGATTGCAACACTGATCACATATACATGTTGATCAAATGTAATAATTAACATGTGTTAATTGACAAAAGGCATATCAGAATCAATTAGACTTGATTGTAACATATGCAATGGGAAGAAAAACTCACAAGCTGACTGATAATGAGAGTAATGTTGAAGAGGGTGATGGAGGAAATATGGAGAAGAGTTGAGAAGGCTTTTCTTGATAGACTGAAGGAGTTCAGGAGGAACAGAAGCACCAGCTAACATGTACCTGTAGATCAAAGCCTGTAGCTCAGCTCCTGCCCTGAGCCAAGCTGAAGTAACTCCCCATCCCTGACAAAAAAGAGAAATTCCAAAAGTTAAAATAAAAGAATGGAAGAAGGGCTAGTTAATTAGAAGCTATATATTTATGAGTATGTATGTATATATATGTATGGGAACTGAACTACAAAATTTCTGGGTTCTTGTATGTGACAAAAATGAAGGTGGGTATTAGAAAATGAAGAAAAATCTTACTGGGAAATCGGGTGGTTGAATCAGAAAATGCTGACAGGTTGCCGACTTTGGACGTGGGTTCAGGTAAAAAGAAAGGGAGGGCAGATGACCCAGATGAGGGCTGTTGTTGTTGGAGTTGTGGTTCATGGGGATCAAGAAAGAATTTTGGTATCTTTGCTGCAGAAACTTGTTGCTGACTCATGCTGCTGGTGTCTCCATTGCTTCAGATGCAATTCCATTGAGACGGAGAGAGAGAGAGATGGAATTGCTTTTGCTTTTTGGTTTGGTTTTGTGGGTTTAATAGCTTTGTTTGGTGTGTGTGTTGGGTATACGTGTGAAAAGGAAAGTTTTGCAGGATTTTTTATAGGTTCCTTTTTACATATTCGGCAAATACCCACCGAATTAGTTTTACTGATTTGTATAATTAGGATGGTAGATTTTTTCGTAATAAAATATAATTGTTAACAGCAAAATAAATATCAAAGGATGAAAGGTGTGTCTGGGACGAAGAACGAAGGGAAATTAACCCCAAAAGACTCAACTCATGACGATTCGAGGATGAAGAATGAAGAAGCTAGGAATCGACCCAGAGGATGATTCGAGCAATGATATTCCAACAAGTAAGGAACGATGAAAGAATAACGAATATGTGAAGATACCGTGCGTTTGGCCAGACGCACTTAACGGTTATTGTATAAATAGGCAATGATCCTCACGATCTAGCAAGTTACCCAGCAGTTATACACACGATCTAACAGTTGCACTCACGATCTAGCAGTTGCACGTACGATCCAACGGTTGCGCGCATGATCCAGCAGTTACATGCGAGCAGAAATCGTGGGGGTTTAATGGACTGGAGTCAGCAAAACCACTTGAGTAATTGGGGGGCCGTGTGCTATAAAAGGCTTAGGTGTAGCGAAATAGGAAGAAAAGGAAGAAAAAAAGACTCAAAATGAGCAACTAGTTTAATTTCTTAGTTTTTTAATCTTTAGGGCTGTAATATGTGTGCGGTATTTTCTTGGAATTATCACCACCCCTTTTGGGATTGTGTCTCAGGAGGTTTGAAACTTACACGCTTACTAACAAAAAATTATGTGAATAGCTTTTGGCGACCACAGTAGGAGCATTTGGTGCAAAAAGTGAAGATGCCTCTGAAAAGAATGTTCAGACTGTTTCAAGTGCAAAGGAATGGGGATTAGAGCAAACCAACCAAACCACGTTCTAACTGTAGTGGGCCATTTTGAGGGTTTAGCAGAAACAAGTCGTTATGACACTATGAGATGTTAGACAAATTATGACCCATAGCGTCACTATTTGTACAGATCATGGTGTTGTTGTACAAATTAACTATGTGACAAAGGAGATTGCACTCTTATCATTTGTGATTAGATCACCAAGATATATAAATGATGAGAGGTCCTTATGATTTGTTCCTTGATTGAGAATGATATGAGACAGTATCAGTCCACGAATGATAAATCATTAAATATCCCTAGTCAGAGTATTATCAAGATTGGACATCGATAAATACGTAAAAGACTAGTATTGCACTTGTGCGCGTTGTGAGGGCACAACGACATAGTTCTCATATATTTGGGTATAGGATACTCATGCAAGTGTAATCGGAGGTTGTGTTTCACCGATGGTACGGGAAACAGCTTCGCTCTAGATAGACCCCCTCGGAATTCCATTGGTAGTATGATTATGTGTCTATGGAAGTCCGAAATCAGGGTAGGTGTATTTAGTCTTAACTTGAGACTTGCACCGCTAATACTTGCGATAATCAATATACTTTGGTTGTGGTCGTCCAGGGTTTTAACAGGTTCTGTGTACGCCAATACTGGGTATATTGAGAATCGTAGTGTGTTGGGTGTGATGTCAAGACGGAAGTATCACTCCAGTCTTAGTGGAGATGATGGTCACATAGGATACGGTATTAGTACTCTTAAATGCTGCAGCTATCGGGATAAAATGACTAGGTCAGAATTATCCGATTATAGAGACTAGTTACCAGACATCTGATATGTGCTTCGTACGGGAAAGACACAATTCCAGCCCCAGGCCTAGCACGTGATCATCCGATACTGGATAAAAATACGCAATACTATATATACTACGCTTGATACAGATCCTTTATTCCTGTAAGGATATTTCCGGAGAATTGGGTAGGCATGGCGCTTTGCTAGATGCCACAGTGTCTTGTAAATCGGTAAAACATAGTACGAGGTACTTACGTGTTCGAATAGTCCGACGACCGAATTTATTGCCAACATATCTGGGGATCTCATGGGTCGCTTCCCAAAGATTCACCGATGACGTATGACTCGCACTTTAATTAATCTGGGATTAATTAGAAGAGTGAGAAAATTAATCTGGGATTAATTACAGACATATTTTATCTAGGATAAAATATCATTTAAAGAGAGATAACGATTAATTTGGAATTAATAAATAATTAATATATTCGATATATTAAACGAAATTGGATTTCGACGCGGAATTAAAATTAGATTTTAATTCGGGCGAACGAGTTAATTTAGAATTAATTCGTTAGCGACGTGAATAGTAATTATGTTTGGCATGATTATTTAATTAAATTAGATTTAATTACGACAAAACATAAAAATCGTTAATTTGGAATTAACGAACCCGAGCCCGAGATTTTTTACGAGCGCATTCGCATTTCGAATTCGAGTGCGGCACGTAAGTCAAATCAAGCGTCAAATCAAGCGTCACTTTGAGTGATGTGACTTGACAACATGTTACTTTATTAAAGTGACGTAAGGTGATGTGACTTGATGGGATTTGATGGTTGAGTGTTTAATACTCAATTGTGATATTTGAAAGACATATATGAATATTTTAATATTTGGTATTTGTTTTCAAAATTTTGGTATATGTTTTTAGAAAACAATTACCAAATAATTCAACACTTTTTCTCCCTCTCTCCTCCATCTCTCTTTTTTTTTTTCTCCTTCTCCAACGCCCAAGGGGCTTCATCTTCTTCCATTTTCGGTCAAAATGGCGTGAGCAGTGGGAGAAGTTTGGGGATGATTTTGTTGTAAAATCTTAGTGCTAGCACACTTAGAATACATACGAAGGTGATAGGGAAACCCACCCACGAGCCGGGAACCGTTTGATGAAGATTGGAGCTCCATTTCATGGATCAAAATCTAAATTTCTGGACAGAAAAATCTGCACAGTTGGGCGCACATTGGAGGGGAAAAACAAATTTTTATTTGTTGTCGAATCGTCTCAACCGATCGATGTGAGTATTCCGCTATCTCTGTTGATGTATTCACATGTTATTTTCATGCTTATAATGATCTTGGGACCTAATTAGAAACCTACAATGGTATCAAGAGCCTAGGTTTGAGCATGAAAATGTTAGGGCTTAAAATTGGGTAAACTTGATTTTGAGCATGTTTAATGAAATTGGATGATTTGATATGCTTAATACATGTTTAATTTAAGATTGATTGGATCAATTTGTTGAAATTGTGATTGGATCAAATTTCCCCAAAAATTATGGCTTGGCCGAATTTGAAGAATGCCCTAGAGTCTTGGATTTTTTGATTTTTGGACATTGGATGTATTGGAAATCATTCGGGATGTGGATTTGATATCGATTATGTAATTAATTGGATTGAATTCGAATCGGATAAAAATCCCCTCTTTAGCCGAGACTAAGAAGCATGTACATGGGTTTGATTTTTGATAATTTTGTGTTGGCCATGTTTTGTTGATAATGGCATAATTAATTCGTGCTAATTGATGTTTTAGAAATATTAATTGGATAATTAATTGTGTAATGCACTTTAGGTTATTAAATTGCGAAATTGGATTTATGTAATTTAATTAATTGGGCCTTTAAATTGGATTTGGGCTTATTATGCTGTAATTGGGCTTATTGGGCTTTGTTGTACAAAGTTGGGTTAAGGCAAATTGGATTGGATCCAATTGGGCCCAAAACCACTTCCGTTAAGCCCAAATACGACTTAATGAACCTTTAAAGTTCAATTAGGCCTAATGGGCCTAAATGATTTATGGGCTTATGGGGTAATTTCCGGATTGGATTTTGGTTATTCGGTTTGACCCGAGTTGACCAAAAGTCCATGCCTTAAGAAATCAATTAAAAGCTCATTGGACTTTAATTGAATTGACGTTGGACGTTAATCGGTCTTTGAGACGCGTTACGATTAAATTTGGAATTTAAGTCGTAAAAGGTTTATTAATAAAGTGTAATGTTTAATTTGGAATTAAATAATGAATTAGTATTAAATACATGTTAAATTGGATTTAATGTTGTAGTTTAATTTAATTCGAGAATTCGTACTTTGAGTACTTATTCGCAAAAACGAGTTTGACTCAAGCAAAATTAAATCGTTATTTGAACATTGGATGATCACTAATTATCAGATTAATTAATTTGATTAGATTGATTGATAACATGCTTGTGTGAATACATGGTTGTGATGAATGAATAATGTATATCGGATGGGTATTAGTCGGGTGGGGGTAATTTTAGAAATTGTTGTAATAAATTTGATTTATTAATTGGACCTGTGTGTCCAGCCTTTCACCTCCTATTCTTTGTATTCTCTTCTCACCTATTCCCTTCAATGTAAATGAGGTTTCTTTAGAAGTGTAGTGTAACGGGTAGAAGTGATACATGTGCTAGCGGGAGAGAGAAAGTGACTGATTTGATCTAGGATCAATGTGTAAAGTATCCATCCGCATATCATTATTATTTTATTCATATGAGCTTTATTATGTGTTTAGAATGCATGTTTAAGGGTGTATGATGATGAGACCTTAACAAAAATAATAAATTAGTTACCAATTTGCACGCGAAAAACCATCGCAATATATTAAGCGTCTTTCCTTCCATTGAGTGATTCTTACTCAAGATCTAAGACGGCATTGGTTTGTTGGAAAAATTCAAGGCCTTTGTCTGTCGAAGATGTGTTTGAATTGTTGGTTTTAATCTAGGTCCCAAGATCATCAAATAAGCATGAATTATGTGTGAAAACAAATCGAAGAAGTTGCGGAATACTCACATCGATCAGTTGAGACGATTTGATGACGAACAAAACTTGAAATTCCTTCCTTGAAGTGGCGCAACAGTGAGCAGTCCACTGCTTGCATTTTTCAGTTTTGAACTGAGATTTTGAGCTTCGAATCTTCGTCGTTTGATTCCCGGCTCGTGGGTGAGTTTCCCTAACACCTTCGTATGTCTCTTGGGAGTGTGCTAGCACTTGGATTTTGCCACAAAACCCACAAAATTAACTCACCATTTTCGGCCAAACAGTGGCTGTTTCACAGCCCCTTGGGCGTGAGTTGAGAGAGAGGGAAAGAGGAGAGAAAAATGTGTATTAGATTGGTTAAAGCATTTCCAAAATGCTTTATATATTTTTCATAAAAATACATTAAACATTTACCAAATAATTAATTAAAATAAAATGGTAAATACTTTTCAACCACCAACACTATTCCACCAACTTACATCACTCAAAGTGTCAAGTTTCTTTTCAATCAATCAATCACATCAATCAATCAAATGTCACATCACTCAAAGTGACGTTTGATGTGACGAATGATTTGATGCTTGATGTGACTTACGTGACGCACTCGAATTCGAAATGCGAATGCGCTCGCAAATAATCTCGGGCTCGGGTTCGTTAATTCCAAATTAACGATTTATCCGTCGCGTCGTAATTAAATGATTACGCCTACTAAATTCACTATTCACGTCGCTAACGAATTAATTCTAAATTAATTCGTTCGCCCGAATTAAAATCCAATTTTAATTCCGCGTCGAAATCTAATTCGTTTAATATATCAAATATATTAATTTACCGATTAATTCCAAATTAATCATTATCTCTTTTTTATTGATATTTTATCCTAGATAAAATATCTCCGAAATTAATCCTAGATTAATTTTCTCTCTCATCTAATTAATCCCAGATTAATTAAAGTGCGAGTCATACATCATTGGTGAATCATTGGAAAGCGACCCATGAGATCTCTAGATATGTTGGAAGTAAATACGGCTGTCGGACTATCCGAACACGTACGTACCAAGTACTACGTTTTACCGATTCACGAGACAAGGTTGGCTTCTAGCAAAGCGCCTTGCCTACCTAATTCTCCGGAAATATCCTTACAGGAATATGTGATCTATATCAGGCGTAGTATACATCGTATAGTGCATATCGGTCCAGTATCGGATGGTCACGTGCTAGGCCTGGGGCTGGAGTTGTGTCTGCCCCGTACGAAGCAGATGTCGGATGTCTGGTAACTAGTCTCTATAATCGGATATACATGACCTAGTCATAATATCCCGATGGCCAAGCAGCACTTAAGAGTACTAATACCATATCCTGTGTGACATCATCTCCACTATGACTGGAGTGATACTTCCGTCTTGACATCACACCCAATACTCTACGATTCTCAATATACCCAGTATCGGCGTACACAGAACCGGTTAAAGCCCTGGGACCTCAACCAAAGTATATTGATTGTCGTAAGCATTAGCGATGCAAGTCTCATGTTAAGACCAAATACACCCACCCTGATGTCGGAATCCCATAGACACATAGTCAAACTACCAATGGGATTCCGATGGGGTCTATCCAGAGCAAAGCTGTTTCCCGTACCATCGGTGAAACACAACCTCCTATCGCACTTGCATAAGTATCCAATACTTAAATATATGAGAACTATGTCATTGTGCCCTCACAACGCGCACAAGTGCAATACTAGTCTTTTACGTATTTATCGATGTCCAATCTCGATAATACTCTGACTAGGGATATTTAATGATTTATCCTTCGTTGATTGATACTGTCTCATATCATTCTCAATCAAGGAACAAATCATAAGGACCTATCATCATTTATATATCTAGGTGATCTAATCACAAATGATAAGAGTGCAATCTCATTTGTCACATAGTTAATTTGTACAACAACACAATGATCTGTACAAATAGTGACGCTATGGGTCATAATTGTCCAACAATCTCCCACTTGGCCTATAGCCAGTCACTCATGTGTTTAACACCCGAACTATGTACGGTTGGCTCAAATTGCTGAGAAAAGGTTTCGTCAGCGGATTTGTATGATTATCATCTGATGCGATTTATACGATCATCACATCGCCACGATGTATGATCCGAACGAATCAGATGAATAGTCGAAGTATGTATATGGATCGTTGATGAGACCATTAATTCTTTAGTCTGCGCTGACGCCTAGCTCAGCTGCTAACAGAACTATATCTAATCTAATTAGATTTATTATTGACCCAGATGGCTTCTATTACTGCCTCAGCTGCTGCAATAATCCGCATTTATTGTTTATTCGGTAACAGTATCTTGCTTGGAAGATTTCCAGCTCACTGCTCCGTTATTCAAATTGTATAGTACTGTTTGCGACTTTCAGTCGTTTTATCGGTTTGGAAACTTGCAATAGTGATCCCAGTCACTTCAAGTTCTCCTTCTCCATAGATTAAGACAGTATCCTTAGATCTCTAAGATTCTAACGGATAATGTTCTAAACATCAATCCAGTGACTATCACTTGGATTGGCCTGATTGTGAATCCATATGCTCAAAGCGTATGAGACACCAGGTCACGTACATTTTTCAATGTACGTTTTCTCGAAGAGTTTTAACAACTTAATCTATCCCAGTAGATCTTTATTCCTAGAATAAAGGTTGTTACTCCTAAGAATTCTACGGAGAATTTTCTCGAAAGCCAAGCTTTCGCCGATTGTTATTATGGGAATCTCATTTCCAAAAAATGACATATTTGTTATCATTATTTTATGCAGGACATTCATTGTCAGTGCGCTCCCACTAACCTCCTTATATACGCAAGAATCATTTTGTTTTGAATTAAATCATAAACCATTATGATTACATCAAAACGATGATTTCAAGAACCTAATGTTTGCTTCAATCCAAACATGGATCGAATAACCTGCAAACCTTGTTTACTAGTTTTAGTATGACAAAATCGTCAGGATGTTATAAACATCCTCCAAAATGTTTCCGTTTAAGGAAAGCGATTTTGATCTTTAACTGACACATTTCATAAATGAAACGTGCAGCTACAGCAAGCATTATCCAAATGGATTTGCCGTGGCAACAGGTAAAAGGTTGAACCGTAATCAACACAATGTTGATAACGATACCTTTCCGCTATAAGCCTAGCTTTGTACGTTGGTATGTTGCCTTCCATGTATGTCTTCCTTGAAGACTTATACAGTACCTATAGGCACAATGCCTTATGGTACATCAACTAGTATCCAATCATAGTTGTTATACATGGAATCCATTTCGGACTCATGGCACTTTGCCATAAAAGGGAGTCGATACCTTTTATCACTTCCTCATACGTAGTTGGTTGGTATACCTCAACAAGATTGTCATCTTTATGAGGTGAGATCAGAAACCCATACCTCAGGTTGTTTTCTGATTCTCTCCGATCTACGCTGTTCTTGTGTATTCGAAGATTAATGGTATAGTTTCATCATTGATGAAATATTTGTGTTCCATTAAAGACTTCGTTCCTTGAACAGTATTACTCCGATTTTCATCGAGTTATACCATCCTCCCACTTACCACTGCATATCGATAATCCTCTAAGGAAGACCGCATGGCGAGCAACAATTACAATTGTTCTCTAGTGAGATGTATAAGTACTATACTTGTGGTTTTCCTTAGGATAACCTACATTTGGCACTAATCCGATTTGGGTTCTAGTTTGGTATCATCCAATCGTAAGGCCAGCATTCCCAAATCTTCCGGAGTGTGAAACCCTGTTTCCTTCCGGTTCATATCCAATATGAATTCTGTCAAACAGAATTTACATGGAACCTTATTCAAAATAAGTTTTGCACTGTTTGTGCTTATCTTTGAAGGAAAATGTAGCTCAGAGCGACTCATGATTAACCTTATCATGTCCAACAAAATTCGGTTTCTCCGTACGGACACACCGTCAAACTGACGTGTTCCAGGAGGAGTCCTCATTTGAAAGAATACTATACTCTTTCAAGTATATATGAAACTTATTGCTTAAGTATTTTCCATTTACGGTCTTACCATGACAGTTTAATACTTTAGCCGATCTGTTTGTCTATTTCGTGTCGAAACTCTAAAAGTTTCTGATTTGTGTTCTTTAAAAGAAACACATAACCATAACGTGATGCCACATCCGTTAAGGTCACGAAACATTCATATCCACATCTAGCCTAGCTAGATATGGGCCCACTTAATTCACTGTGAATAGGGCTATCAGATCGGTGGCACTTACACTTTTACCAAGTAAATAGTGTTTTAGGTATCTTACCTAATATACTAGATTCGTAGACTTTATTTGATTAGTCAAATCAGTCCTAGTACCCACTCTTCAAAACTGTGGATATACGACTCTTGTTTAATTGTGTCCCAGACAATTGCCACAAATAAGTCTCATCTTGATCAAATCAGTATGAGCTATTAGTTTGTCATATTATATGTTCGAGATTTTATTTATATTCAAAGTATAAAACTGTTATTCACATCTAATGTGTTTATCTCAATATCATCTTTATATAATAAAACACTTTAGTGTTCTAGAATATAAAGGTTTATCCACAATGGATTAAACACTGATATAGAGATAATGTTTCTAATCTAACTAGTTACATTATAACAGTATCCTAATTTAAGTACATACCCGAAGGTAGTTCCTAAATTTAGGTTTCTATAGTCGAAACAGCGACTTTCGTCCCGTTTCCGATTCGCAGATTAACCTCAGCTTGAAGTCAGTATCCTGCTCAAAGCAGATTCTGAACATCAATACATATATTTTATGTACAATACTAAGTATTTTAAAATCCAATTTTAATACTAGTTATGGACATAATTTTGACAAACATCCTTAAAGTCAGAGCCTTGCCCTTTCTTTAATTCCTTCATGTCTGCTTTGTCCAAACGGCAGTCACGTACCGATCCCGTTTGCCACATTTAAGCAGACATTTTAGGATATGTCCTATTATCTTCCCAGAAGATCATAATGATTTTGCCTTTACCCTTTTTCAATATTTCAGAAGTCTTTGGCCAAGCCTTGGATTCTAGAATATTGACGTAAAGTGCGCCTTGCGCTACTTATCTAATTGCAAAGTTTGACTTTATCTCCTTGAGATTAGTCATTAATTCTCCAAGAATTATTAATTGCAAATATAATACTTCTTAAATCTAAACATAGATTATTACAAGTATATTGAATTAAGCACTAAAGTCATCATCACATAAATCTTCCAAAGATTATGCTCTACTATTTGCTTAATTCTGGGTTTAGGCATAATAGGTTATTTTATCCAATAAAGTAACTTATTATTTATTTCTAGGACCATCCTGAAAATTAATTCCCAATTTGAAAATTAAACCATTTAAATATTTTAATCCAAGATTATATTTAAATGTCCAATCTTTCAATGTTTCTTGATTTTAATAGTCCAACTATTTAATCAATTATTTCAGGTACTATTTATTATAATGATTACAATAATCCAATTATTTAATCAACTATAATATTAATTCAATTATATTGATTACTATAATCCAATTATAAAATCAACTATTTATTGAATTTATTTGAATATAGTCTAACTATATTAATTAAAACAACATTAAATATTAGTCCAACTAATACTTTTAATTATTTGACGAGTGATATTTGTTGAGCGCGTATGGCAAGTATTTGAACGAATATTCAAATTCAATTCTTGCCTCCCACTATTTTTCGGCGAGCCTCTAACCCTCTGTCGAGTACTCGGGAAACCGTGTTTCCTAGTGGGCTAGGATCCCGTTAAATGTCACACAATCTTGACTTTGGCCAATAAATTGTATGATAATTATCTAGGTAGATCTCTAAGATCAATTGGATCCAATCCAATTCCTAGGTCCGGTAGGTGGACATCCAAGTCCGAAACATATATCTTATATATGCCTACATATCCAATACGTACCCTAACCGTTTTCCTTTGAATCAACTAGGCCTTGGCTTTGGCACAACAAACCTAATGATCCCAGTCAAGCGCGACCCATTGACCATGGAAAGCTTCGTAATCAATGTCGAGTGATAAGAAGTGGTCTTGACTTTGGCCAACAAACCACAACTTGGACAAGACACCGATATGGAACAAAGCTCTCGTGATTCAAACACATCTTCGACGGACAAAGGGCTTGACTTTGGCCAACAACCCAATGCCAATCTCGGATCTTGAGTAAGAATCACTCAATGGAAGGAAAAACGCATGATATTTGATGAGGATTTTTCGCGTGCAAATTGGCTACCAATTTATTATCTTTGTTAAGGTCTCATCATCATACACCCTTAAACATGCATTCTAAATACATAATAAAGCGCATATGAAAATAAATAATAATGATATGCAGATGGATACTTAACACATTGATCCTAGATCAAATCTCTCTCTTTCTCTCTCAAGCGAGCACTTATATTACTTCTACCCGTTACACTACACTTCTAAAGAAACCTCATTTACATTGAGGGGAATAGGTGAGAAGAGAATACAAAGAGAATAATGTGATAAGGCTGGACACGCAGGTCCAATTTAATAAATCAAATTTATTACAACAATTTCCAAAATTGCCCCCACCCAACTAATATCCATCCGATATACATTATTCATTCATCACAACCATGTATTCACACAAGCATGTTATCAATCAATCTAATCAATTAATTAATCTGATAATTAGTGATCATCCAATGTTCAAACAACGATTTGATTTTGTTCGAGTCAAACTCTTTTTGTGCATAATACGTACTCAAAGTATGAATTCTCGAATTAATAAAATACGTCATTAAATCCAATTTAATATGCATTCAATTCTAATTCGTTATTTAATTCCAAATTAAATATTACACTTTAATAATAAACCTTTTACGACTTAAATTCCAAATTTAATCGTAACGCGTCTCAAAGACCGATTAACGTCCAACGTCAATTCAATTAAAGTCTAATGGGCTTTTAATTGATTTCTTAAGGCGTGGACTTTTGGTCAACTCGAGTCAAACCGAATAACCAAAATCCAATCCTGGATTTACCCCATAAGCCCATAAATCTATCTTGGCCCATTAGGCCCAATTAAACTTTAAAGGTTCATTAAGTCGCATTTGGCTTAACGGAAGTGGTTTTGGGCCCAATTGGATCCAATCCAATTTGCCTAAATCCAACTTTGTACAACAAAGCCCATAAGCCCATTTACAACTTTAAAAGCCCAAATCCAATTTTAAGGCCCAAAAAATTAAATTCATAAAATCCAATTTCATAATGTAATTAACCTAAAGTTCATATCATGATTAATCACCTAAATCAATATTTCCAAAACATTAAATTAGTCCAATAAATCATGCTTTTATCATCATCACATGTCCAACATACTTTGATGAAAAATCAAACCAATTTACATGCTTAAAGTGTCTCGGCCAAAGAGGGACTTTTATCCGATTCGAATTCAATCCAATTAATTTCACAATCGATATTCAGTCCTCATCCCGAATGATTTCCAACACATCCAATGAATTAAAAAATCAAAATTCCAAGACATTCTAGGCCATATTCCATTCGGCCAACATAGGAATGGGGATGGATTTTGTTCAATTCAAAATTAAATCCAATTCGATTCTCAAATTAACATCATCCAACATCATTACAATTCATCCAATGAATCAAAATGAAAAATTCCAAGAATTCCATAAACCCTAAACATTCGGCCAAGCTCCAAAAAATTGGGGGAAAATGATCCAATCATCATTTCATGAAATTGATCCAATCAACTTCAATTAAACATCATTTAAACATGCTCAACAAACAATTTAACTAAATCATGCTCAAAATCAATTTACCCAATTTTAAGCCCAAATTTCATGCTTGAACCTAGGCTCTTGATGCCATTGTTGGTTTTAATCTAGGTCCCAAGATCATCAAACAAGCATGAATTATGTGTGAAAACAAATCGAAGAAGTTGCGGAATACTCACACCGATCGGTTGAGACGATTTGATGACGAACAAAACTTGAAATTCTTCCTGAAGTGGCGCAACAGTGGCAGTCCACTGCTTGCATTTTCAGTTTTGAGCTGAGATTTGAGCTTCGAATCTTCGTCATTGATTCCCGGCTCGTGGGTGAGTTTCCCTAAACCTTCGTATGTCTTCGGGAGTGTGCTAGCACTTGGAATTTGCCACAAAACCCATAAAATTAGCTCACCATTTTCGGCAAAACATTGGCTGTTTCACAGCCCCTTGGGCGTGAGTTGAGAGAGAGGAGAGAGGAGAGAAAAATGTGATTAGGTTGTTAAAGCATTTCCAAAATGCTTTATATATTTTTCATAAAAATACATTAAACATTTACCAAATAATAATTAAAAAAAATGGTAAATACTTTTCAACCACCAACACTATTCCACCAACTTACATCACTCAAAGTGTCAAGTTGCTTTTCAATCAATCAATCAAATGTCACATCACTCAAAGTGACGTTGATGTGATGAATGATTTGACGCTTGATGTGACTTGCGTGCCGCACTCGAATTCGAAATGCGAATGCGCTCACAAATAATATCGGGCTCGGGTTCGTTAATTCCAAATTAACGATTTTCCATGCGTCGTAATTAAATGATTACGCCTACTAAATTCACTATTCACGTCGCTAACGAATTAATTCTAAATGAATTCGTTCGCCCGAATTAAAATCCAATTTTAATTCCGCGTCGAAATCTAATTTCGTTTAATATATCAAATATATTAATTTACCGATTAATTCCAAATTAATCGTTATCTCTCTTTTATTGATATTTTATCCTAGATAAAATATCTCCGAAATTAATCATAGATTAATTTTCTCTCTCATCTAATTAATCCCAGATAAATTAAAGTGCGAGTCATACATCATTGATGAATCATTGGGAAGTGACCCATGAGATCTCCAGATATGTTGGCAGTAAATACGGTTGTCGGACTATCTGAACAAGTACGTACCAAGTACTACGTTTTACCGATTCATAAGACAAGGTTGGCTTCTAGCAAAGCGCCATGCCTACCCAATTCTCCGGAAATATCCTTACAGGAATATGTGATCTATATCAGGCGTAGTATACATCATATAGTGCATATTGGTCCAGTATCGGATGGTCACGTGCTAGGCCTGGGGCTGGAGTTGTGTCTGCCCCGTACGAAGCACATGTCGGATGTCTGGTAACTAGTCTCTATAATCGGATATACATGACCTAGTCATAATATCCCGATGGCCGCGCAGCACATAAGAGTACTAATACCGTATCCTGCGTGACATCATCTCCACTATGACTGGAGTGATACTTCCATCTTGACATCACACCCAATACTCTACGATTCTCAATATACCCAGTATCGGCGTACACAGAACCGGTTAAAGCCCTGGACGACCTCAACCAAAGTATATTGATTGTCGTAAGCATTAGCGGTGCAAGTCTCAGGTTAAGACCAAATACACCCACCCTGATGTCGGACTCCCATAGACACATAGTCAAACTACCAATGTGATTCCGATGGGGTCTATCCAGAGCGAAGCTGTTTCCCGTACCATCGGTGAAACACAATCTCCTATCGCACTTGCATAAGTATCCAATACTTAAATATATGAGAACTATACCGTTGTGCCCTCACAACGCGCACAAGTGAAATACTAGTCTTTTACGTATTTATCGATGTCCAATCTCGATAATACTCTGACTAGGGATATTTAATGATTTATCCTTCGTTGATTGATACTGTCTCTTATCATTCTCAATCAATGAACAAATCATAAGGACCTCTCATTATTTATATATCTAGGTGATCTAATCATAAATGATAAGAGTGCAATCTCCTTTGTCACATAGTTAATTTGTACAACAACACAATGATCTGTACAAATAGTGACGCTATGGGTCATAATTGTCCAACATGAATCACGAAGGCTTTGTTCCATATCAGTGTCTTGTCCAATTTGTGGTTTGTTGGCCAAAGTCAATACCACTTCTTGTCCATCAACATTGATTACGAAGCTTTCCATGGTCAATGGGTCGCGTTTAACTGGAATCATTAAGCTTGTTGTGCCAAAGCCAAGGCTTTGTTGATTCAGAGGAAAAAGGTTAGGTAATACATGGATGTATGGCATATATAAGATATATATTTCGGACTTGGATGTCCCAATACCGGATTAGGAATTGGATTGGATCCAATTGATCTTAGAGATCTACCTAGTTAATTATCATACAATTTGTTGGCCAAAGTCAAGATTGTGTGATATTTAACGGGATCCTAGCCCACTACGAAACACGGTTTCCCGAGTACTCAACAAAGGGTTAGAGGCTCGCCGAAAAATAGTGGGAGGCAAGAATTGAATTTGCAATATTCGTTTAATTGCTTACCATACGCGCTCAAACAAATATCATTCGTCATTATAAATTAAATGTTAGTTGGACTAATATATAAATGTTGTTTTAATTTAGTTGGACTATATTCAAACTATTCATTTATAATTGATTTTATAATTAGATTATAGTAATCAATATAATTGATTTTAATCTATTAAATTATAGTTGATTAAATAGTTGGACTATTGTAATCATTATAATAAATAGTACTAAATCGTTGATTAAATAGTTAGACTATTAGAATCAAGATGTAATTGAAAGATTGACGTTTAATACATAATCCGGGGAAAATGTATTTAAATGGTTTAATTTTCAAATTGGGAATATAATTCAGGATGGTCCTGGAAAAATAGATAAGTTACTTTATTTGATAAAATAACTTATTATGCCTAATCTCGGAGTTAAGCAAATAGTCGAGCATAATCTTTGGAAGATTTATGTGATGATAACTTTAGTGCTTAATCCATTAAGCTTGTCGCAGTAGACTCCTTAATTTCTGAATCAGAACTAAGGATTAGATCCTTAAAGTATGATACTGAAATTGAAGGATCTTCATAAATCTATACTTAGATTTTAGAAGTACTAAAATTGCAATAGTAAACTCTTGGAGGGTTAATGACTATTCTCAATGAGATAAAGTCAAACTTTACAATTAGGCAAGATTGCGCAAGACGCACCTTACTTCGATATTCTTGAGGCCAAGGCTTGGCCAAGGCTGCTGGAATGTTGAAAAGGGCAAAGGCAAGATCATTGTAATCTTCTGGGAAGATAAAGGACATATCCCACAATGTCTGCTTAAATTGTGGCAAACGGGATCGCGAAAGCGTGACTACCGTTTGGACAAAGCAGACATAAAGGAATTGAAGACGAGCAAGGCTCCGACTTCAAATATGTTTGTCAAAATTATGTTCACTACTAGTATTGAAATTGGATTTTAAATACTTAGTATGGTACATAATATATATGTACTGATGTGCAGAATCTGCTATGAGCAGGATACTCACTTCAGTTGAGATATATCTGCGGAATGAAAACGGGACAAAAGTCGCTGTTTAAGCGTAGATACCTAAGTTTGGGAACTATCATCGGGTGTGTACCTAAATTAGGAAACTGATATAATGTAATTAGTTTGACTAGATACATTATCTCTATATCAGTGTTTAACCCGCTGCGGGGGTGAATCTTTATGTTCTTGAACACTAAAGTATTTTATTATATAAAGATAATATTGAGATAAACACATTAGATGTGAATAACAGTATTTATATTTTGAATATAAATAAAATCTCAAACATATAATCACAATCAAATAGCTCGAACTGATTTGATTAGAAGAAACTTAATTGTGGCATTGATGTCTGGGACACAATCAAACAAGAATCGTATCCGTACTTTTGAAGAGTGGGTACTAAGACTAATTTGATTCCATTCAAATAAAGTCTACGAATCTAGTTTATTGGGCAAAGTGCCTAAAACACTATTTACTTGGTAAAAGTGCAAATGCCACAGATCGGTTAGCCCTAGTTCATAGTGAAGCAAGTGGGCCCATGTCTAGCTAGGCTAGATGTGGATATGAATATTTCGTGACCTATACGGATGTGGCATCGCGTTATGGTTATGTGTTTCTTTTGAAGAACACAAATCAGAAACTTTTACAGTTTTCAACACGAAATAGACAAACAGATCGGCTAAAGTATTAAATCATCACGGTGAGACCGTAATGGAAAATGCTTAAGCAATAAGTTTCTAATAGACTTGAAAGAGTATAGTATTCTTTCAAATGAGGACTCCTCCCAGAACACGTCAATTTGACGGTGTGTCCAAACTGATAAGCTGAATTTTGTTGGACATGATAAGGTTAATCATGAGTCGCTCTGAGCTACCTTTTCCTTCAACGGATAAGTATTAACAGTACAGAACTTATTTAGAATAAAGTTCCATTAAAATCTGTTTGACAGATTTCATATTAGATATGAACGAGAAAGAAACTAGGTTTCACATTCCTGCATATTTGGGAATACTGGGCATACGTTTGAATAATACTAAACTAAAAATCAAATTGGATAAAGGCCAATTGTAGGTTATCCTAGGGATAAATAAATATAGTATTTATACATCTCACATGAGAACAATTGGATTGTTGCTCGCCATGCGGTTTTCCTAAGAGGAATACCGATATGCAGTAGTAAGTAGGATGATAGTAAAACTCGATGAAAATCAGAGTAATACTGTCCAAGGCACCGAATCTTAATGGAACATAAATAGTTCATCAAGGATGAAACTATTACCAGTAATCTTCGAACACACAAGAACCGCGTAGGTCGGAGAGAGTCAGAAAATAACCCGGGGTATGGGTTTCTGATCTTACCTCATAAAGATGTCTATCTTATTGAGGTATACCAACTGACTACGTAAAAGGTAGTGATATAAGGTATCGACTCCCTATTATGACCAAGTGTCATGAATCCGAAATGGATTCCATGTATAACAACTATGTTTGGATACTAGTTGATGTACCGCAAGGCATTGTGCCTATTGGTACTATATAAGTCTTCAAGGAAGACATACATGGATGGCAACATACCAACGTACAAAGCTAGGCTTGTAGCGAAAAGGTATCGTTATCGATATTATGTTGATTACGATTCAACCTTTTAACTATTGCCATGGTAAATCCATTTGGATAATGCTTGCTGAAGCTGCATGTTTCATTTATGAAATATGACAGCAGAACGTCAAAATCGCTTTCCTTAAAAGGAAACCTTTTGGAGGATGTTTACAACATCCTGATGGTTTTGTCGCACCAAAACTAGCAAACAAGGTTTGCAAGTGGAGTTTTGAGGAAACCTTTTGGAGGATGTTTACAACATCCTGATTTCGGACTTCCATAGACACATAGTCATACTACCAATGGAGTTTTGAGGGGGGGTCTATCCAGAGCGAAGCTGTTTCCCGTACCATCGGTGTGAAACATAACCTCCTATTACACTTGTATGAGTATCTTATACCCAAATATATGAGAACTATACCGTTGTTCCCTCACAATGCGCACAAGTGCAATATTAGTCTTTTGCGTATTTATCGATATCCAATCTCGATAATACTCTGACTAGGGATATTTAATGATTTATCCTTCGTTGATTGATACTGTCTCATATCATTCTCAATCAAGGAACAAATCATAAGAACCTCTTATCATTTATATATCTTGGTGATCTAATCACAAATGATAAGAGTGCAATCTCCTTTGTCACATAGTACCTATAGCCAGTCACTCGAGTGCTTGACACCCGAACTATGTACGGTTGGCTCAAATTGCTGAGGAAATGCTTTCGTCAGCGGATTTTCATGATTATCATCTGATGCGATTTATTCGGCCATCACATCGCCACGATGTATGATCCGAACGAATCAGATGAATATCAAAGTATGTATCTGGATCGTTGATTAGACCATTAATTTTTTAGCCTATGCTGACGCCTAGCTCAGCTGCTAACAGAACTATATCTAATCTAATTAGATTGTTATTGACCCAGATGGTTTCTATTGCTGCCTCAGCTGCAGCAATTACCTGCATTTGTTGTTTATACGGTAACAATATCTTGCTTGGAAGATTTCCAGCTCACTGTACCGTAATTCAAACTGTATAGTACCTTTTGCGACTTTTAGTCGTTTTATCGGTTTAGGAAACTTGCAGTAGTGATCCCAGTCACTTCAACAACATCCTTAGATCTCTAAGATACTAAATATGATCTTAACTTCAATCCAGTGACTACCACTAGGATTGCCCCAATTGTGAATCCATATGCTCAAAGCATATGAGACACCAGGTCACATACATTTTTCAATATACGAGTTTCTCAGAGAGTTTTTCTCGAAAGCCTAGCCTTCACCGATTGTAATTTTTATGGGAATATCATTTCCAAGAAATGACATATTATCATTATTTATAGGACAGCCACTATCAGTGTGCTCCCACTAACCCTCTTATATACACAAGAATCATATTCGTTTTGAATCAAATCATACACCATTATGATTACATCAAAACGGTAATTCCAAGAACTCAATTCTTGCTTCAATCCAAACATGGATCGAACAACCTGCAAATCTTGTTTGCTAGTTTTGGTACGACAAAACCGTCAAGATGTTGAAATATCCTCCAAAAGGTTTCCTTTTCAGGAAAGAAATTTTCCGTTCTTCTGTCATATTTCATAAATGAAACATGCAGCTTTAGCAAGCATCATCCAAATGGATTTACCATGGCAACAGTTAAAAGGTTGAATCGCAATCAACACAATGTTGATAATGATACTTTCCGTTAAAAGCCTAGCTTTATACGTTGGTATGTTGCCTTCCATGTATGTCATCCTTGAAGACTCATATAGTACCAGTAGGCACAATGCCTTGCGGTACAACAACTAGTATTCTAAACACAGTTGATATACATGGAATCCATTTCGGATTATATGGCACTTTACCATAATAGGGAGTCGATACCTTATATCACTACCTTATACGTAGTCAGTTGGTTTCTCAATAAGATTGACATCTTATTCGGTGAGATCAGAAACCCATACCCCAGGTTATTTTCTGACTCTCTCCGACCTACGCGGTTTTTGTGTATTCGAAGATTACTGGTAATAGTTTCATCCTTGATGAACTATTTATGTTCCATTAAGATTCTGTGCATTGGATAGTATTACTCCGATTTTCATCGAGTTTTACTATCCTCCAACTTACCACTACATATCGGTATTCCTCTTAGGAAAACCGCATGGCGAGCAACAATCTAATTGTTCTCTAGTGAGATGTATAAGTACAATACTTATGGTATCCCTAGGATATCCTACAATTGACATGTTGGATAATATGACCCATAGCGTCACTATTTGTACAGAACATAGTGTTGTTGTACAAATTAACTATGTGACAAGGAAATTACGCTCTCATCATTTGTGATTAGATCACCTTAGATGTATAAATGAATAGAGGTCCATATGATTAGTTCCTGGACTGAGAATGATATGAGACAGTATCAGTCATCGAAGGATTAATCATTAAATATCCCTAGTCGTAGTATTATCGAGACTGGACATCGATAATACGGAATAGGCTAGTATTGCACTTGTGCGCGTTGTGAGGGCACAACGGCATAGTTCTCATATATTTAAGTATATGATACTTATGCAAGTGCGATAGGAGGTTATGTTTCACCGATGGTACGGGAAACAGCTTCGCTCTGGATAGACCCCTCGGAATCCCATTCGTATTATGACTATGTGTCTATGGGAGGTCGAAATCAAATTAGGTGTGTATAGTCTTAACCTGAGACTTACATCGCTAATACTTACAATAATCGATAGACTTTGGTCTTGGTGGTACAGGGCTTTAACCGGTTTTGTGTACACCACTTCTGGGTTTATCAGAGAGTCGTAGTGTATTGGGTGTGATATCGAGACGGAAGTATCACTTCAGTCATAGTGGAGATGATGTCACACATGATACGGTACTAGTGCTCTTGAGTGATGCGCATCCAATCGGGATATTGTGACCAGGTCATGAATATCCGATTATAGAGACTATGTTACTAGACATCCGACATGTGTTTCGGACGGGGCAGACACTTATCCAGCCCCAGCCCTAGCACGTGACTATCCGATACTGGACCGATATGCACAATACATGGTATACTACGCTTGATACAGATATATATATTCCTGTAAGAATATTTCTGGAGAATTGGGTAGGCATGGCGCTTTGCTAGAAGCCAACCTTGTCTTGTAAATCGGTATAAACGTAGTACGAGGTACTTACGTGTTCGGATAGTCCGACGACCGTATTTACTACCAACATATCCGGAGATCTCATGGGTCGGTTTCTGAAGATTCACCGATAATGTATGACTCGCACTTTAATTAATCTGGGATTAATTGGAAGAGAGAGAGAAAATTAATCTGGGATTAATTCGATGAGAGAGAAAATTAATCTGGGATTAATTACGGAGATATTTTATCTCGGATAAAATATCGTTAAAGAGAGAGAATGATTAATTTGGAATTAATCGATAAATTAATATATTCGATATATTAATCGAAATTAGATTTCGACGCGGAATTGAAATTGGATTTTAATTCGGGCAAACGAATTAATTAGAATTAATTCGTTAGCGACGTGAATAGTGAATTCGCTAGGCACAATCATTTAATTACGACGGGACGGAAAATTCGTTAATTTGGAATTAGCGAACCCGAGCCCGAGAGTGGTTGCGAGCGCATTCGCATTTCGAATTCGAGTGCGGCACGTAAGTCACATCAAGCGTCAAATCGCTAGTCGCATCAATTGTCAAATCACATGTCACTTTGAGTGATGTGACACATGATATGTTGTCACTTTAATAAAGTGACTTGATGTGATAGGTAAAAGTAAAAAGCATTGATTGATTGTGTGCTTTTTGATTTGGAATATGGAAAATGTTTAAATATATTGTTATTTATTTTGGAAAATAAATAAAGATATATGTAACTTTTTCTCTCTCTCTCTTATAAAACATTCGGTCATCTCTCCTTGGAAAAGGGCTTCACGCCATTTTCATTTTTTCTCCTCTCCTCTCTCGGCTTTGAGCCAATTTCTTCACTATTCTTCTCCAATTTTGGTTGGGCGTGAGAAGCATGAAAGAAACCTAGTGCTAGCACACACTCATGGGTTGATACAAAGGTGATAGGGAAATGATTTTGTGAGCTTGGAATCTCAAAGCTTGGAGCTTTAATTGAGGTCTTCAATGGCCGAAAATGGAGGATTTTCACAGCCCAAAAGTGCGCCCAACAGTAGCTCCAAATGGTCAAAACCGAGCTCAACAAAGCAAGAAAAAGACTTGTGTTCTTTGCATCTCAAACCAATCATTGTGAGTATTTGTTTCCGCCATTATTCCTTGATGTGTTCATGCGATTTTATGCTTGTTTTGGAAGATTCTTGGGACCTAATTAGGAACTCAACAATGGTATCATGAGCTTTGAACAAGCATGAAAAGTTAGGGTTAAAATTGGTTAAAACGAATTTGGGCATGTTTTGATGAAATTGTTTGTTATAGTATGCTTAAATGAGTTGGAATAATGATTGATTAGATCAATTTGAAGAGAAGAAATTGTGTTTGGAACAAATTTCCCCAATTTTTTGTGTAGGCCAAAGTTGACAAAATTGGGGGTAAACTCAATTTGAGCATCAATTGATTAAATTGTTTAGTATAGTATGCTTGAATGAGGTTGAATTGATGTTGTGCATGATCAATTTCATGAAATTTGGTTGGATCCATTTTCCCCAAATTTGGGGCATGACAAATTTGGGTAAACTTGATTTTGAGCATGTTTGATGAAATTGGATGATTTAGAATGCTTAAAGTATGTTTAATTGAGGATTGATTGGATCAATTTGTTGAAAATGAGTTTGGAACAATTTTCCCCAAATTGCTTATGTTGGCCGAAAATCGAGACCCTAATATCTTGGTGAATTTTTGTTTGTTTGATCATTGGATGACTAGAAACAAGTGGGTAATGTTGAATTGAAGTTTGATTGGATTGAATTTTGATTTGGAACAATTTTCCCAAATTAAAGTAGGCTTGGCCGAATTCAAATGGATATGAAATTCATTGTGTTTTTGTATTTTGATTCATTAGATGAGTTTAATTGATTTGGGAAATGATGATTGTGGATTTAATTTGATTGAAACCAAATCGGATTAAAAAAACCCCTAATTGCCAAGACTTTAAGCATGTAAATTGGGTTTGATTTTGATAAATTGTGTTAGACACTATTTGATATTAAAATGCATGATTAATTAGGCTAATTGATGTTTTAGAAATATTAATTGGATAATTAATTGTGTATTACACTTAGGTTAATTAATTATGAATTTGGAATTTCTATAAGTTAATTAATTGGGCTTATTTGGAAATTCGGCCTATTAGGTTGTAATTGGGCTTTTTTTTGGTTGGTGTACCAAGTTAGGTTTAAGCCAATTTGGTTGGATCCAATTGGGCCTAAAACCGCATCCATAAAGTCCAATTATGACTTAATGGACCTTAATTATTTAATTGGGCCTAATGGGCCAAAATTAATTTAAAGGCTTATTGGGTAACTCCCGGATTGGATTTTAGTATTTGGTTTGACCCGGTTGACCAAAAGTCCATGCCTTAAGAAATTAATTAAAAGTCCATTAGACTTTAATTAAATAAACATTAGATGTTAATCGGGCTTTGAGACCCATAACGATTGAATTTGGAATTTAAATCGTAAAGGTTCATTAATTAAAGTGTAATATTTAATTTGGAATTAAATAGTGAAATTAGAATTAAATGCGTATTAAATTGGATTTAATTATGTAGTTTAATTTAATTCGAGAGTTCGTACTTTGAGTACTTATTCGCAAAACGAGTTTGACTCGAGCAAAAATCAAATCGTTGTTTGAACATTGGATGATCACTAATTATCAGATTAATTAATTTGATTAGATTGATTGATAACATGCTTGTATGAATACATGGTTGCGATGCATGAATAATGTATATCGGATGGATATTAGAAGGGTGGGACAATTTTAGAAATTATTGTAATAAATTTGATTTATTAAATTGGACATGCGTGTCCAGCCTGATCACCTTTATATTCTTTGTATTCTCTTCTCACCTATCCCCTCAATGTAAATGAGGTTTCTTTAGAAGTGTAGTGTAACAGGTAGAAGTAAATACATGTGCTAGCTTTGGAGAGAGAAAATGAGAGATTTGATCTAGGATCAATGTAAAGTATCCATCCGCATATCATTATTATTTTATTTCATACTCGCTTTATTATGTGTTTAGAATGCATGTTTAAGGGTGTATGATGATGAGACCTTAACAAAGATAATTAAATTGGTAGCCAATTTGCACGCGAAAAACCCTCATCAAATATCATGCGTTTTTCCTTCCATTGAGTGATTCTTACTCAAGATCCGAGATTGGCATGGGTTGTTGGCCAAAGTCAAGCCCTTGTCCGTCGAAGAAGTGTTTGAATCACGAGGCTTTGTTCCATATGGTGTCATGTCCAAGTTGTGGTTTGTTGGCCAAAGTCAAGACCACTTCTTGTCCATCGACATTGATTACGAAGCTTCCATGGTCAATGGGTCCACGCTTGACTGGGATCACTAGGTTTGTTGTACCAAAACCAAGGCCTAGTTGATTCAGAGGAAAAAGGTTAGGGTATATATTCGATATATAGGCATATATAAGATATATGTTTCGGACTTGGATGTCCACCTACTGGATCTAGGAGTTGGATGAGATCCAATTGATCTTCGAGATCTACCTAGTTAATTATCATACAATTTGTTGGCCAAAGTCAAGATTGTGTGATATTTAACGGGATCCTAGCCCACTAGGAAATACGGTTTCCCGAGTACTCGACAGAGGGTTAGAGGCTCGACGAAAAATAGTGGGAGGCAAGAATTGAATTTGCAATACTCATTCAATTACTCGCCATACGCGCTCATTCAAATTATTTCGTTGTAATATTAAATGTTAGTTGGACTAATATTCAGATTGTTGTTTTAATAAACAGTTGGACTGTATTATAGTTGATTATATATAATTGGATTATATTAATCAATATATTTGAATTAATTAATTTCAGTTTACAGTTGATTTTTTATAATTGGATTATAGTAATCAATGTAATTGAGGTTAAATAATTTGGATTATATTTGATTATATAGTTGGACTATTATAATCATTATAATAAATAGTACCACTAATCGTTGATTAAATAGTTGGACTATTGTAATCGAGATAAAACTGAAAAGTTTGATATTTAAAATATAATCTTGGATTAAAATATTTTAAATGATTTAATTTTCAATTGGGAATAATTCAGGATGGTCCTGGAAATAAAAAAATATTGCAATAAATAATACTTGGAGAATTAATGACTATTCTAGAGGAGATAAAGTCAAAGTTTGCAATTGGGCATGTAGCACGAAGTGCACATCGTTTCGATATTCTAAAAACCCAAGGCTTGGCCTAGGTTCCTGAAATATTGAAAATGATAATTGACATATCCCAAAGTGACTACCATTTGGATATGACAGACACAAAGGAATTAAGGAAAGGGCAAGGCTCTGACTTTAAAAATGTTTGTCAAAGTTATGTTCATAACTAGTATTGAAATTAGATTTTAAATACTTAGTGTGGTACATAAAATATATATATTGATGTTCAGAATCTGCTATGAGCGGGATACTGACTTCAAAGCTGAGATTAATCTGCGAATCGGAAACGGGACAAAAGTCGCTGTTTGTTTCGACCGTAGATACCTAAGTTTAGGAACTACCCTTCGGGTGTGTACTTAAATTAGGAACTGTTATAATGTAGCTAGTTTGACTAGAGACATTATCTCTATATCAGTGTTTAATCCATTGTGGATAAGCCTTTATATCCTAGAACACTAAGTGTTTCATTATATAAAGATGATACTGAGATAAATACATTAGATGTAAATAACATAATTTATATTTTGAATATAATTAAAATCTCAAACATATAAAATGACAAATAAATAGCTCAAATTGATTTGATCAAGTAGAGACTTATTTGTGGCATTATTGTCTATGATAGAATTAAACAAAACTCGTATATCCACACTTTTGAAGAGTGGGTACTAGGACTGATTTGACTATTCAAATAAAGTCTACGAATCTAGTTTATTAGGTAAAATACCTAAAACACTATTATTGGTAATAGTGAAAGTGCCATCGATCTGTTAGCCATATTCATGTGAAGAAAGTGGGGCCATATCTAGCTAGGCTAGAGTGTGAATATTGAGATGTTCCCTTAACTGTGGCATACGTTATGGTTATGTGCTTCTTTTGAAGAACACAAATCAGAAACTTTCAAGTTTCGACACGAAATAGACAAACAGATAGCTATAGTATTATACCATCACGGTAAAACCGTAATGGAAAATACTTAAGCAGTAAGTTTCATATGTACACGAAAGAGTATGGTATTCTTTCAAATGAGGGACTCCTCCCGGGACACGTCAGTTTGATGGTGTGTCAGAATGATTAACCGAATTTGTTAGACATGATAAGGTTAATCACGAGTCGCTCTGAGCTACCATTTCCTTAACGGATAAGCTTTAAATAGTGCAAGAACTTATTTTGAATAAGGTTCCATAATAATCTGTTTGACAGATAATATATTAGATATGAACAGGAAAGGAAACTGGGTTTCACATTCCTGAATATTTGGGAATGCTAGGCATATGTTTGGATGATACCAAACTAAAACCCAAAATAGGATAAGTGCCAATTGTAAGTTATCCAAGGGATACAATAAGTACAGTATTTATACAACTCACTAAGAGAACAATGAGATTGTTGCTCACCATGCGGTTTTCCTTAAAGGAAATACCGATATGCAGTGGTCAGTGGGAGGATAGTGATACTCGATGAAAAAAGAGGAGTGATAGTGTTCAAGGCAAGGCACAAAGTCCTTAATGGAACACAAACGTTTCATCAAGGATGATGAAACCATACCATTAATCTTAGAATACACAAGAACCGCGTAGATCGGAGAGAGTCAGAAAACAACCTGGGGTATGGGTTTCTGATCTCACCTCATGAAGATGTCAATCTTATGGAGGTATACCAACCGACTACGTTTTGAGGTAGTGATACAAGGTATCGACTCCCTATTATGGCAATGTGCCATGAATCCGAAATGGATTCCATGCATAATAACCATGGTAAATCCATTTGGATAATGCTTGCTGGAGCAAGCATAAGTTCTTGGAATTATCGCTTTGATATAATCATAATGGTGTATGATTTGATTCAAAACGAAAATAATTCTTGTGTATATAAGGAGGTTAGTGGGAGAGCACTGAAAATGATATTCCCATAAAGTAGTCGGTGAAAGCTTGGCTTTCATAGAAATTCTCCGTAGAATTTTGGGAGTAACAACCTTTATTCTAGGAATAAAGATCTACTGGGATAGATTTGGAGTTGTTAACACTCTCTGAGAAATTGTACATTTAAAATGTACGTGATTTGGTGTCTCATAGGCTTTGAGCATATGGAGTCACAATCAGATCAATCCAAGTGATAGTCACTGGATTGAAGTTAAGAACATCTATTAGTAACTTAGAGAACTAAAGATGTTGTCTTAAAGTATGGAGAAGGAGAACTTGAAGTGACTGGGATCACTGCTGCAAGTTTCCAAATAGTTATATACTGTGGTACTATAAAGTTTGAACAACGGGACAGTGAGCTGGAAATCTTCCGAGCAAGATACTGTTGCCGAATAAACAACAAATGCGGATTATTGCTGCGGCTGAGGCAGAAGCAGCAAAAATTAGAAGCCATTGGGTCGATAATAAATCTAATAGATTAGATATAGTTCTGTTTAGCAAGCTACTGAGGGGCGTCAGCACAGGCTGAGGAATTAACGGTCTCACGACGATCCAGATATATACTTCTATATTCATCTGATTCGTTCGGATCATACATCATGGCGATGTGATGAT
The DNA here is from genome assembly GCA_019454045.1 of Zanthoxylum bungeanum. NCBI lineage: Eukaryota > Viridiplantae > Streptophyta > Magnoliopsida > Sapindales > Rutaceae > Zanthoxylum > Zanthoxylum bungeanum. The sequence goes on from SKCR01032286.1 coordinate 78,104, forward strand.
CATATAAATCGCGTCAGACGATAATCATGCAAATCCGCTGACGAAAACCTTTTCTCAGCAATTTGAGCAAACCGTACATAGTTCGGGTGTACGGCACTTGAGTGACTGGCTATGTGCTAAGTGGGAGATTGTTGGATAATATGACCCATAGCGTCACTATTTGTACAGATCATAGTGTTGTTGTACAAATTAACTATGTGACAAGGAAATTGCGCTCTCATCATTTGTGATTAGATCACCTTAGATGTATAAATGAAGAGAGGTCCATATGATTAGTTCCTGGACTGAGAATGATATGAGACAGTATCAGTCCATGAAGGATTAATCATTAAATATCCATAGTCGTAGTATTATCGAGACTGGACATCGATAATGCGGAATAGGCTAGTATTGCACTTGTGCGCGTTGTGAGGGCACAACAACATAGTTCTCATATATTTAAGTATAAGATACTTATGCAAGTGCGATAGGAGGTTGTGCTTCACCGATGGTACGGGAAACAGCTTCGCTCTGGATAGACCCCTCGGAATCCCATTGGTATTATGACTATGTGTCTATGGGGGGCCGAAATCAAGGTAGGTGTGTATAGTCTTAACCTTAGAACTTACATCGCTAATACTTACGATAATCGATAGACTTTGGTCTTGGTGGTACATGGCTTTAACCGATTTTGTGTACACCACTTCTGGGTTTATCAGAGAGTCGTAGTGTATTGGGTGTGATGTCGAGACAGAAGTATCACTTCAGTCATAATGGAGATGATGTCACGCAGGATACGGTACTAGTGCTCTTGAGTGATGCGCATCCAATCGGGATATTGTGACCAGGTCATGAATATCCGATTATAGAGACTATGTTACCAGACATCCGACATGTGTTTCGGACGGGGCAGACACTTATCCAGCCCCAGCCCTAACACGTGACTATCCGATACTGGACCGATATGCACAATACATGGTATACTACGCTTGATACAGATCTATATATTCCTGTAAGAATATTTCTGGAGAATTGGGTAGGCATGGCGCTTTGCTAGAAGCCAACCTTGTCTTGTAAATCAGTATAAACGTAGTACGAGGTACTTACGTGTTCGGATAGTCCGACGACCGTATTTACTGCCAACATATCCGGAGATCTCATGGGTCGTTCCTGAAGATTCACCGATGACGTATGACTCGCACTTTAATTAATCTGGGATTAATTGGAAGAGAGAGAGAAAATTAATCTGGGATTAATTCGATGAGAGAGAAAATTAATCTGGGATTAATTACGGAGATATTTTATCTCGGATAAAATATCGTTAAAGAGAGAGAACGATTAATTTGAAATTAATCGAAAAATTAATATATTCGATATATTAATCGAAATTAGATTTCGACGCGGAATTGAAATTGGATTTTAATTCGGGCAAACGAATTAATTTAGAATTAATTCGTTAGCGACGTGAATAGTGAATTCGCTAGGCACAATCATTTAATTACGACGCGACGGAAAATTCGTTAATTTGGAATTAGCGAACCCGAGCCCGAGAGTGGTTGCGAGCGCATTCGCATTTCGAATTCGAGTGCGGCACGTAAGTCACATCAAGCGTCAAATCGCTAGTCGCATCAATTGTCAAATCACATGTCACTTTGAGTGATATGACATGATATGTTGTCACTTTAATAAAGTGACTTGATGTGATAGGTAAAAGTAAAAAGCATTGATTGATTGTTGCTTTTTGACTTTTTGGAATATGGAAAATGTTTAATATATATGTTTATTTATTTTTGGAAAATAAAATAATAGATATATGTAACTTTTTCTCTCTCTCTCTTATAAAACATTCGGTCCTCTCTCCTTGGAAAAGGGCTTCACGCCATTTTCATTTTTCTTCCTCTCTTCTCTCGGCTTTGAGCCAATTTCTTCACTCTTTTTCTCCAATTTTGGTTGGGCGTGAGAAGCATGAAAGAAACCTAGTGCTAGCACACACTCATGGGTTGATACAAAGGTGATAGGGAAATGATTTTGTGAGCTTGGAATCTCAAAGCTTGGAGCTTTAATGGAGGTCTTCAATGGCCGAAAATGGAGGATTTTCACAGCCCAAAAGTGCGCCCAACAGTAGCTCCAAATGGTCAAAACCGAGCTCAACAAAGCAAGAAAAAGACTTGTGTTCTTTGCATCTCAAACCAATCATTGTGAGTATTTGTTTCCGCCATTATTCCTTGATGTGTTCATGTTCATGCGATTTTATGCTTGTTTTGGATGATTCTTGGGACCTAATTAGGAACTCAACAACATGCTTATCCAACTTGGGTTCTAGTTTGGTATCATCCAAACTTATGCCTAGCATACCCAAATTATACAGGAATGTGAAACCCGGTTTCTTTCCCGTTAATATGTAATATGAAGTCTGTCAAATAGATTTTAATGGAACCTTATTCTAAATAAGTTCTGCACTGTTAATGCTTATCCGTTGAAGGAAAAGGTAGCTCAGAGTGACTCATGATTAACCTTATCATGTCTAACAAAATTCGGTTACTCATATCAGACACAGTCCACAAATTGACGTGTTCCGTGATGAGTCCTCATTTGAAAGAATACTATACTCTTTTAAATGTATTGTTTAAGTATTTTCCATTACGGTCTTACCGTGATGTTTTAATACTTTAGCCGATCTGTTTACTTATTTCGTGTCGAAACTGTAAAAGTTTTCGATTTGGGTTCTTCAAAAGAAACACATAACCATAACGCGATGCCACATCCGTATAGGTCACGAAATATTCATATCCACATCTAGCCTAGCTAGACATGGGCCCACTTGCTTCACTATGAACTAGGGCTAACAGGTCGGTGGTATTTACACTTTTACTAAGTAAATAGTGTTTTAGGCATTTTGCCCAATTAACTAGATTCGTAGACTTTATTTGAATGGAATCAATTTAGTCCTAGTACCCACTCTTCAAAGTGTGGATATACGATTCTTATTTTAGTTGTGTCCTAGACAACAATGCCACAATTAAGTTTCTTCTGATCAAATCAGTTCGAGCTTATTTGATTGTCATTATATTTGAGATTTATTTATATTCAAAATAAACACTGTTATTCACATCTAATGTTTTTATCTCAATATCATCTTTATATAATAAAAGACTTTAGTGTTCTAGAACATAAAGGTTCACCCGCAGCGGTTAAACACTGATATAGAGATAATGTATCTAGTCAAACTAGTTACATTATAACAATTTCCTAATTTAGGTACATACCCGAGGGTAGTTCCCAAACTTAGGTATCTACGTTTAAAATAGTGACTTTTGTCCCGTTTTCATTCCGCAGATATATCTCAACTGAAGTCAGTATCCTGCTCATAGCAGATTCTGCACAACAGTACATATATTTTATGTACCATACTAAGTATTCAAAATCCTATTTCAATACTAGTAGTGAACATAATTTTGACAAACATATTTGAAGTCAGAGCCTTACTCGTCTTCGATTCCTTCATGTCTACTTTTGTCCAAACGGCAGTCACGTTTCCGCGATCCCGTTTGCCATATTTAAGCAGATATTTTAGGATATGTCCTTTATCTTCCCAGAAGATTATAATGATCTTGCCTTTGCCCTTTTCAACATTCCAGTAGCCTTTGGCCAAGCCTTGGCCTTCTAGAATATCGAAGTAAGGTGTGCCTTGCGCTACTTGCCTAATTGTAAACTTTGACTTTGTCTTCTAGAGAACAGTCATTAACTCTCCAAGAGTTATTATTGCAATTTTAGTACTTCTAAGATTCTAAGGATAGATTCTTTGAAGATCCTTCAATTTCATTATCATACTTTAAGGATCTAATCCTTAGTTCTGATTCAGAAATTAAGGAGTCTACTACGACAAGCTTAATGGATTAAGCACTAAAGTTATCATTGCATGATCTTCCAAAGATTATGCTCTACTATTGCTTAACTCAGCTTAGAGACATAATATGTTATTTTATCAAATAAAGTAACTTATTATTTTCCAGGACCATCCTGAAACTTTATTCCCAATTTGAAAATTAAACCATTTAAATATATTTTCCTTAGGATTATGTATTAAACGTCAATCTTTCAATTTTATCTTGATTTTAATAGTCCAACTATTTAATCAACGATTTAGGTACTATTTATTATAATGATTACAATAGTCCAACTATTTAATCAACTATAATTTAATAGATTAAAATCAATTATATTGATTACTATAATCCAATTATAAAATCAACTATAGATGAATAGTTTGAATATAGTCCAACTATTTATTAAAACAACGATTTAAATATTAGTACAACTAACATTTAATTAAATAGACGAATGATATTTGTTTGAGCGCGTATGGCAAGTAATTAAATGAATATTGCAAATTCAATTCTTGCCTCCCACTATTTTTCGGCTAGCCTCTAACCCTCTGTCGAGTACTCGGGAAACCATGTTTCCTAGTGGGCTAGGATCCCGTTAAATATCACATAATCTTGACTTTGGCCAACAAATTGTATGATAATTAACTAGGTAGATCTCTAAGATCAATTGGATCCAATCCAATTCCTAGAACCGGAAGGGGGACATCCAAGTCCAAAACATATATCTTATATATGCCAATACATCCAATGTATTACCTAACCTTTTTCCTCTGAATCAACTAAGCCTTGGCTTTGGCACAACAAACTTAATGATCCCAGTTAAGCGTGACCCATTGACCATGGAAAGCTTCGTAATCAATGTCGATGGACAAGAAGTGGTTTTGACTTTGGCCAACAAACCACAACTTGGACAAGACACTGATATGGAACAAAGCCTTCGTGATTCAAACACATCTTCGACAGACAAAGGCCTTGACTTTGGCCAACAAACCAATGTCGTCTTAGATCTTGAGTAAGAATCACTCAATGGAAGGAAAGACGCTTAATATATAGTAAGGGATTTTTCGCGTGCAAATTGGCAACCAATTTATTATCTTTGTTAAGGTCTCATCATCACACACCCTTAAACATGCATTCTAAACACATAATAAAGCGCATATGAATAAAATAATAATGATATGCGGATGGACACTATACACATTGATCCTAGATCAAATCACTCACTTTCTCTCTCCCGCTAGCACATATATCACTTCTACCTGTTACACTACACTTCTAAAGAAACCTCATTTACATTGAGGGGAATAGGTGAGAAGAGAATACAAAGAATATGAGGTATAAGGCTGGACACGCAGGTCCAATTAATAAATCAAATTTATTACAACAATTTCCAAAATTGCCCCCACCCGACTAATATCCATCCGATATACATTATTCATTCATCACAACCATGTATTCACACAAGCATGTTAACAATCAATCTAATCAAATTAATTAATTTGATAATTAGTGATCATCCAATGTTCAAACAACGATTTGATTTTACTCGAGTCAAACTCGTTTTGCGAATAAGTACTCAAAGTACGAATTCTCGAATAAAATTAAACTATGTCATTAAATCCAATATAATATGCATTCAATTCTAATTCGTTATTTAATTCCAAATTAAAAATTACACTTTATTAATAAACCTTTTACGACTTAAATTCCAAATTTAATCGTAACGCGTCTCAAAGACCGATTAACGTCTAACATCAATTCAATTAAAGTCCAATGGGCTTTTAATTGATTTCTTAAGGCGTGGACTTTTGGTCAACTCGAGTCAAACCGAATAACCAAAACCCAATCCGGGAATTACCCCATAAGCCCATAAATCAATCTTGGCCCATTAGGCCCAATTAAACTTTAAAGGTTCATTAAGTCGCATTTGGGCTTAACGGAAGTGGTTTTGGGCCTAATTGGATCCAATCCATTTGGCCTAAACCTTACTTTGTACAACAAAGCCCAACAATCCCAATTACAACTTTAAAAGTCCAATTTCCAAAATTAGGCCAAAATAATTAAATTACCAAATTCCAAATTTCCAATTTAATTACATAAAGTGTTCAACATAATTAATTCTCCAATAAACATTTCTAAAACATCAATTAACCTAATTAATCATGTTCATCATCATTATCACATGTCCAACACATTGATGAAAAATCAAACCCAATTTCATGCTTCAAAGTCTCAGCAATTTGGGGATTTTACGTCCGATTCGAATTCAATCCAATTAATTACACAATCGACATTAAATCATATACCCGAATGATTTCCAACACATCCAATATCCAAAAAATCAAAATTCCAAGACTAATTAAGGGCAAGACCAATCGGCCAACATATATAATTTGGGGAAAAATGATCCCATCACATTTTCTTGAAATTGTTCCAATCAATCTTCAATTCAACAACATTTAAGCATACTTAATAATCCAATTTCATAAAATCATGCTCAAATTCAAAATACACAAATTTTAAGCCCTAAAGTTTTCATGCTCAAACCTAGGCTCTTGATGCCATTGTTGGTTTCTAATTAGGTCCCAAGATCATTATAAGCATGAAAATAACAAGTGAATACATTAATGGAGGTAGTGGAATACTCACATCGATCGGTTGAGACGATTTGGTGAAGAACAAAACTGAAATTCTGCCCTCCAAAAACGCGACTGCTGTGCAGATTTTCTGCCTCAAAAAATCAGATTTGAGTCCAAGAAAGAAGCTCCAAGCTTACGTTAAACGGTTCCTGGCTCGTGGGTGGGTTTCCCTATCACCTTCGTATGCCTTCTAAGTGTGCTAGCACCACCGATTTTGCCACAAAATCAACTTCTTCATGCCCCCTACTGCTCACGATTTGGACAGTCCATTAGCCCCTTGGGCGTGAAAATGGAAGAAGAAAATGAAGATGAGAGAGTTTGGAAGAAAGAGAGAAAAAGTGTAAAAGTGAATTTACATTTGGCTTTAAGTGTATCTTATACACTTTCGTGAATTTCAAATGAATTTCACATGAATTTGCTTTCAAAAAGTCAAATAATAAAAGCCATCACTATTCATATCAAGTCACATCTATCTAGTGTCAAGTTACTTTATCAATCAAGTTGTCAAGTCACACCACTCGAAGTGACAAGTGATTTGACGCTTGAAACGACTAGCGATTTGACGCTTGATGCGACTAATGATTTGACGCTTGATTTGACTTGCGTGCCGCACTCGAATTCGAAATGCGAATGCGCTCGTAAATAATCTCGGGCTCGGGTTCGTTAATTCCAAATTAATGATTTCTCCGTTGCGTCGTAATTAAATCTAATTTAATTAAATAATCATGCCAAGCATAATTACTATTCACGTTACTAACGAATTAATTCTAAATTAATTCGTTCGCCCGAATTAAAATCTAATTTTAATTCCGCATCGAAATCCAATTTCATTTAGTATATCAAATATATTAATTTATCGATTAATTTCAAATTAATCGTTATCTCTCTTTAAATGATATTTTATCCTAGATAAAATATCTCCGAAATTAATCCCAGATTAATTTTCTCTCTCTTCTAATTAATCCCAGATTGATTCAAGTGCGAGTTATACGTCATCGGTGAATCTTTGGGAAGCGACCCATGAGATCCCCGGATATATTGGCAGTAAATTCGGTCGTCGGACTATCCGAACACGTAAGTACCTCGTACTACGTTTTACCGATTTACAAGACAAGGTTGGCCTCTAGCAAAGCGTCATGCCTACCCAATTCTCCGGAAATATCCTTACAGGAATAAAAGATCTGTATTAGACGTAGTATACGTAGTATTGCGTATTTCTGTCCAGTATCGGATGATCACGTGCTAGGCCTGGGGCTGGAATTGTGTCAGCCTCGTACGAAGCACATGTCGGATGTCTGATAACTAGTCTCTATAATTGGATAAACCTGACCTAGTCATTTTATCCCGATAACTGCAGCATTTAAGAGTACTAATATCGTATCCTACGTGACCATCATCTCCACTAAGACTGGAGTGATACTTCCGTCTTGACATCACACCCAACACACTACGATTCTCAATATACCCAGTATTGGCATACACAGAACCTGTTAAAGCCTTGGACGACCGCAACTAAAATATATTAATTATCGCAAGTATTAGTGGTGCAAGTCTCAGGTTAAGACTAAATACACCTACCCTGATTTCGGACTTCCATAGACACATAGTCATACTACCAATGGAATTCTGATGGGGTCTATCCAGAGCGAAGCTGTTTCCCGTACCATCGGTGAAACACAACCTCCTATTACACTTGCATTAGTCTCCTATTCCCAAATATATGAGAACTATGTCGTTGTGCCCTCCAACGCGCACAAGTGCAATACTAGTCTTTTACGTATTTATCGATGTCCAATCTCGATAATACTCTAACTAGGGATATTTAATGATTTATCCTTCGTTGATTGATACTGTCTCATATCATTCTCAATTAAGGAACAAATCATAAGGACCTCTCATTATTTATATATCTTGGTGATCTAATCACAAATGAAAAGAGTGCAATCTCCTTTGTCACATAGTTAATTTGTACAACAACACCATGATCTGTACACATAGTGACGCTATGGGTCATAATTGTCCAACAGAACCTAAGTCGTCATCCTGACTCTCTACATGTGCACATGTCATCTGAATCCGTCAATTCCAACTATATCTCAAGTTATATACTTGGGTGAGGTTTTACCTCATGCCCCAAAAAACCATAAAACCATAAAACTTGTGTTTTCAATCTCAAAACTGTATCAAAAAATTTCTAAAAACATTTCTTGTTAAAAGTCTCTGATACTCTTCTTGAATTTCAAAAAAAAACTTTTTGTGATGTATGTGTATGCATATGTCTCTGCGCTCCTTACACTAATGTCATTTATATTCTACTTTTCTCATACCTTCATCTTTAACCACTGCGATGTTTGTTTCAGTCCATAGATGGACCGATTTAACTTACAAACCTTGTTTGCAAGTATAGGCACGATAAAACCGTCAGGTTGTTGCATATAAACATCCTCCAAAAGGTTTCCGTTAAGGAAAACGGTTTTAACGTCCATCTGACATATCTCGTAATCGAAATGTGCAGCAATTGCAAGCATTATCCGAATGGATTTAATCATGGCGATGGGTGAGAAAGTTTCATCGTAATCGACACCATGTCTTTGACGATACCCCTTCGCTACAAGCCTAGCTTTGTACGTTTGTACGTTGCCATCCATGTCAGTCTTCTTCTTGAAAACCCATTTGCATCCAATAGGCTTTACGCCTTCTGGTGTATTAACCAGTGTCCAAACTTGGTTGGTGTACATGATTCCAAATCTAATCATATCGGGTCTCAAAGCCCAACTAACATCCAATGTTCGTTTAATTAAAGTCTGATGGGCTTTCAATTGATTTTAAAAGGCATGGGCTTTGGTCAATGTGGGTCAAACCCAATTACCAAGCCCAAGTAAGGAATCACTCTCATTTGCCATAAAACTAATATCAAGTCCATAAGGCCCAATTAAACTTTTAAAGCCCATTTATTACATTTGGACTTAATGGAATGATTTAGGCCCAATTTGGATCCAATCCAATTGGCCTAAACCAACTTGGCCCAACCAAGCCCATTATGCCAAAAAATAATAATTTCAAGCCCAATTCACAATTAAGCCCATTAATCAAATTTTAATATTCCAAATTTTAAAATTCAATTAACTTAAGTGTAAAGTCATGATTAACCTTTTAAATCATTATTTCCAAAACACAATTTAATCCAATAATCATACTTTTAAAATAAACACATGTCTAACATCATTTAATCAAAAATCAAGTCTATATCATGCCTTATTGCTCTCGGCCAAGGAGGAAGTTTTAGTCCAATTTCGTTTTTCAATCTAATCGAATTACAAATCGACATTTTCATTCGTTTCAAGTCATCCAATGATCATCAAAACAAAATTTTCCAAGAGCCTAGGGTAACATCCATATTCGGCCAAGCCTTATGGTAGGGCAAATTTTGATCCAATCATCATATCATGAAATTGATCCAATCATACCTCATAATATCATCATATAAGCATATTCAATCCATCATTTCATCAAATTATGCTCATATTCATTTTACCCAAATTTTACCCTAATAAATTTCATGCTCATTTAAGCTCAATGATACCATTGTCGGGTTTCTATAAGGTGTCCCAAGATCATATAAGCATGAAACATGAATGAATAACGAAGAAATATGGCGGAATCATACTTACAATGATCGGATTATGGATCCGTTGAGCAACAAAAATTCCTCCTCCAAGAACTATAAGTTTCGGCCAAGATGAATAGTGAAGCTCCAAGCTTTGTTCTTTGAATCCAAGCTCCTTGAGTAGGTTTCCCTATGACCTCTTTGTGATTCCTTGAAGGTGCTAGCCTTGTGTGAATATTTGCTTCAAAAATAACACACTTTTCTTCACAAAACTTTGCAAGAAAATGAAGAAAATGGAGAGCCAAAAACCCCACTGCAGTTTCGGCCAAGAGGAAAGAGAGAGGAGATGATGATTTGATTTCAAAAATCAATTTATATTTGTGTCAAAATAATTGTCAAACATATACCAAACCTTTGGTAGGTATATGACACGAATCCATCACCATTCTTTGCCTTTGCGTGTTGCACACTCCATCACCAAAACCTATCACACAAAAGTGAATTAATGACAAGTGATGTGATGGTTGATGTGACATGTGGGCCCCACTCGATTCTGAATGCGAGTGGGCCCGCAAATACTCCCGGGCTCGAGTTCGCTAATTCCGAATTAATGAACTTCTGTCGCGACGTTATTTAAATCGAATTTAATTAAATATTTTACCTAGCAAAATACTATTCACATCGCTAACGAATTAATTCTAAATTAAATCGTTTGCCCGAATTAAAATCTAATTTTAATTTCACGTCAAAATATAATTCCGAATAATATATCAAATATATTAATTTAATGATTAATTCCAAATTAATCTTTCTCTCTCTTCAAATAGTATTTTATCCAAGATAAAGTCTCTCCGTAATTAATCCCAGATTAATTAAGTTCGAATAAAACGTCATTAGTGAATCTTCGGGAAGCGACCCAAGAGATCTCTGGATATGTTTGCAGTAAATACGGTCGTCGGACTATCCGAACACGTATGTACCTTGTACTATATTTTTACCGATTCACGAGACAAGGTTGGCTTCTAGCAAAGCGCCATGTCTACCCAATTCTCCAGAAATATTCTTACTGGAATATACGATCTTTATCAGGCGTAGTATACCGTAGTATTACGTATTGCGATCCAGTATCGGATGTCACGTGCAAGGCCTGGGGCTGGAATAGTGTCTACCCCATACGAAGCACATATCGGATATCAAGCAACTAGTCTCTTTGAATCGGATAATCATGACCTTGTCATATTATCGCGATGGTTGCAACACTATAGAGACCAGTTCTGAATCCATGCATGATCATCATTTCCATATGTCTGAAGTGATACTTCCGTCTTGACATCACATCCAATACACTACGATTCCCAAAAAACCCAGCAGAGGCGTACACAGAACATGTTAAAGCCCTGGACGACCAAAACCAAAGTTTACCGATTATGGCAAGTACTAGCGATGCAAGTCTCAGGTTAAGACCAAATACACCTACCCTGAAGCGGACTCCCATAGACACATATACATACTACCAATGGGATTCCGTGGGGTCTATCCAGAGCGAAGCTGTTTTCCGTACCATCGGTAAAACACAACCTCCTATCGCACTTGCATAAGTATCCTATACTTAAACATATGAGAACTATACCGTTATGCCCTCATAACGCGCACAAGTGCAATACTAGTCTATTCCGCATTATTGATGTCCAGTCTCGATAATACTACAACTAGAGATATTTAATGATTAAACCTTTATGGATTGATACTGTCTCATATCATCTCAATCCGGAACTAATCATATGGACTTTTACCATTTATATAAATCAAAGTAAATGAATCACAAATCGGTAAAAGGTAATTTCATTATTACACAGTTAATTTTGTATAAAACACAATGTCTTTTACAAACAGTGACACTATGGGTCATAATTGTCCAGCAGTTACCGGTAAGGGATAGCTGTACTAACCCCATGAGCCTCTGACTTCCTGACAGTATCATGGATTATACTAATGCAATATCATGCATATAGACTAAAACTCAAACAACATAAAATGATTTTATTAATGCATACTCGAAAATGCTTCTATTACAACTCTGTAGAGATTACTTGTAATGACTATTACATCACTAATGTATATATGCACTCTGACCGGACTATGATACTTTTGACTTTAAACTGGTGGACTCCAACCCTGGTGACTGCATCAGTATCCATCCTCCCGAGCTTGTCCTCATGGAATCCCTACAAAATAACTAAAACTGGTGGGGGGTTAGATTTCTATACAATCTAAGTGAGTGGACTAAAACTTGAAAACTGATAAAAATCTTTTAGCATTAAATTCATGTTTTCAAAACATCTTTACATGAAAACTTTGTATTTCAGAAAACTGCCTTTAAAACACTGATTTCTGAAATCTATTACTGAATATCCAGTATTTCTGAAAACTATTTTCCAAAATCTAAGTTATGAAAACTATGTTCTGAAACTCCGAAATCTGAGTACTGAGAATTTGAAAACTGAAAACTCTTTCTTTTACTTCACTCTAAATTCTTTTCTAAAACACTTTTCTGAAAACTGAAAATTGAAATCCTTTTTCTAAAAACAGAATCTCCGCCCGTAGGCGCATCTCCGCCCGAAGGCGCGCGCATCTCCCGCCCGTAGGCGCATCTCCGCCCGAAGGCGCATATCCGCCTAGGAATATACCATTTGAGCGCTGAGGATCCAAGGGCGTCCCCCCAGTCCTCAACATGTGCACATGCTCTCTGTATCCGTCAATTCCATCTGAATCCCAAGTTACATACTGGGGTGAGGTTTTACCTCATGCCCCGAAATAAATAAAAACTCATGTTTTAAAACTTTTCTGTGTCAAGCACAACTAAAACAAAGCATAAAACATAAATATCATGTAATAACATCAATTAAGAAGTCTAACGCCCTAAGGCATAAAAATAAGTCTGATATCAAAATACGATATGATAATCAAGTGAAAAGGAAAGTGTCCACTCACTGTGCTATGGTAAATCGAGTGCGATTCACGGCGTGAGCTACCTCTTAGTATTTTGGCATCAATCTAATATCAATACGATCGTTAGTTTTCATAACTGGAAACATCTTCATATGACATAACAGAATATACAATGTATGGATACACAATCTTGCTGAATATTTATGATATCTATGGTTTTTATGAATTTCACGGACTTAGGTTTGGAGTTACACAAGTGCGGTAGCAGAAACTTAATTTATTCTAACGACCAGAAATTTACAGTTTGTAGACCAACTTTGAAATTTCTCCATAATTAATTGGGAATGAATCTAAGGCTGAATATTTAATACAATGGTCCTTAATATGTCTAGTTTATGTTGGTTTTTACGGATCTCAATTCCGACTTCAGAAACTCAACCTATAGGCCGAAATTCAAGGGCTGTCCAATAGAAAAACTGGGCACTAGGGCAGCAGGTCACCCAACGTCAAAAATTCGTTCCGACCTCGTCTTAAGTCCAAAAATTCTAAATTTTGGATATATTACTCCCTTATGTGTCTAAAGTACCCAGAATTTTATGGAACTTGATTTCGAGATCTAGAACGCAAATTATAAAGTTTTTTACACCTTGTTCTGTTACCACAAAACCAGTAGTTTACTGCAGTGCGGCCAAGTTTGAAAATTCGGTACGACTCCCTCTTACGTCTAAAAATTCTGAATTTTGAATATGATATTCCCCTATGTTTCTAGTTTACTTAGAATTTCACGGCTTGTCAAACGGATACCTAAAACTCATGTTATAACCTAAATACCACAGCCTGTCCAGAAAGTATAGCATACCAAACTCACTGCCAAGTTCTCATTTACTACTCAAAACATCATCTTTTACTCAACTTCACACACATCCAACCTTCAATTCATTTCTTTATTCAGTAAATCACATACTAACATTACTAAATAATTCTTTAAGCTTTTCAAACTAATTTAGCCAACATCATCACCCATTTCTCTACTTCATTCTAACACTTCCAAGCTATAACCCAACCTTTCATACATCATTACCACTTCATTTTATCATACTTTATTCTTCCATTAATCAATAATCAATCTAAATTTACAAACATAATTCATATGGTATATATAACCCAAAACTCAAAATCTTAAACTCAAATATCTAATAGCCAAAACATCACTCTTAGAATCATATCCTCATCAATTTAAACTCAAAACATAATATTATCATCATCAAATCATCCATTTCATCAAGAATAAAAACTCAAGATTTTGGGTTTTGGATTTGTTGATGGTGTTTTTAGGCACTATAGTATTTAAAACAGCACGGCATGGACAAAAAGGTAATTTTCTTCTTGGTCAAAATCATTAAAAGCCGACCCGGTCACATGACCATTATAAACAGTAAAGAGACCGAGCACTCTTATCAGTAACCGACCACTTTGGATCAGCGACCGGGCATTAATCAGATCGACAGAAGTATTCTCGGCTCGAAAGACCATGATGACCGACCATGTCAAGACCGACCATATGACAACGTGCTCCAGAAGATGAGGAATCCTATTTCTACGGATAGAATGGCAAGTTATCCTATTTCCATGGGGTAAACTGATGAGTTAGTGTCTTAGTGGGATGAAAGGAAGTAAAGGTAGTTTTGACTAGGAATCCTTATGGGAAAGGGGAACTGTTTCAACTAGGAATCTTTGTAACAAAAGGAGTCTGATTTCCATAACTATTATAAATAGAAGGGTAGAGTATACGATGGAGGGCATCAACGAAAATCAGAGTCAATCTCAGGATCATCAAGATCATTGTTGAGAGACTTTTAAACACAAGAGACACAAGTTTCAGTAATAAAAGAGCAGTTCAGTTTGTGTCCGTGGACGTAGGTCGGATCCAAATCCACCGAACCACGTTAAACCTCCTTGTTTGATTGACACTTTATTTACCTTCTGCTAAGTTTGCTTTTGGTTCCCCCATAAACCAAACAAATTCACTATTGAGGGAAGATTATCCTGGGGTAATATTCCCATATTGCCCAGAGACTAAAATCCGCCGTCAACAGTTGGCGCCGTCTGTGGGGATTTTCGCAACAAAAAGCAATTCACGAGAAAGACAATGGCAGAAGGTGGAAATCGTCAATCTTCAGGGAGTCCAGCAACAGACTGGATGAAAATGATGGAAGAAAACATGAAATCCATGATAGATCGGCTGGAGAGAATGGAGGGAACAAATAACGAGAGACTTGAAGTCGGAACCAGTCGAAGAGAAAGAGCAGAAGGGAAAAGGGTGATGGACTGAAGTGAAGACGATGGACCCAGGAGGAGGGGCCCCTACGGGATAAAATCCGTAGTTGTAGAGAAAGATTCACAAACAGAGGACATATGAGAGGAAGAAGAAGGAAGACAATCACCAGATCCCTCATATGATAGTATCCGCAACCCCAGAAGAGAGGACATGGTGTATAGCGAGAATTTACGGGAAATTTCAAAACGTGAGGAATGTCGCACCCAGGGCAATGGACGCGCAGAGGAGAACAGAAGACGGCACGACAGCACCAGCAGTGAGATAAAGTCCTGGTTAAAAAAGGAGATGACCAAGTGGGGGGTAGGCCTCAAAACTGATGTAGGAGATGACAGTGAGGAAGAATCTCCCCTCACAGAGGAAATAAGGGCGGTGAAATTCCCCAGGCGATTCAACATGCCAACCATGACACCCTACAAAGGCCACTCTGACCCGAAATCCCACATCGACGGTTTTGTCCTGCTGATGGAAGTCCAGGGAGTGGTAGGAGACGCCATCTGTAAAGTGTTTCCCCTGACTTTGAGTGGACCCGCCCTCTTATGGTATAGAAGCCTGGCCCTAGGGAGCATCGGGAGCTTCCCACAGCTTAAGAAGTCATTCATCCGGCACTTCAAAGGAGCCTGCACCCCTAAAATGACGATAGGAGAATTAAGGCTCATGAAACAGGGAGATGACGAAACCCTGAAAACCTTCATTGAGAGATACCACAACATGGTACTAGAAGTCGGAGGATATGAGTCCCTAGAAGCCCTAGAAAGCTTAAAGGGAGCCCTAAAGGTCGGGAAGTTATGGACTCACCTAAGAATCCAGGACACAACAGATTATGCTACTGCTCTAGAGGTAGCCCGTAAATTTTTCTTGTTAGAAAGCGAAGAAAAGATCTCCCGAATGGGGACGGCCATCCGAGAAAGAACAATAAGAACAGAGGCCCCCCGACGACCGGACAGGGAGTTCCGAAAATTCAATCCGAGACCCAAAGAATTCAAACCAATGCCTCGAAGAGATCAGGAGAAAGAGGGCGCGACCCAGGTGAATCATGTAGTCTGAGAAGAAGCATATATTCCCATGAGCAAGCCACCGGGGGAAATCATCATGGAGATACAGGAAAAAGGCCTCTTAATAGAACCCAACCTCAGGAGATTCCCACCGGATAAAAGGAACAAGAAATCTTATTGCGTAAATCATAATCAGAGGGGACACACAACGGACGAATGCAAGGACCTGCGGGAACAGATGGAGGACCTTGCCCGAAATGGGTATCTAAATAGTTATATCAACCATGAGGCCATGGCAGCCAGAAAGAGGGCACGAAACCGACAGGTGAACATCATCGCAGGAGGAAAAACGTTGGTCGGGGACTCTAACCGATCAAGAAAAAGCTATAGCCGAATAAAGGGACAGAGGTGCTGGAAACAGAAAGGACCCCTATACCGCGGGGAAGTCGGTCGATACCCATAATGTTCACCGACGAGGATGCTCGGGGGGTGAGTTTCCCCCATGACGATGTGCTAATAATCAAAGCTACAATCGGCGGCACAGAGGAAGATAGAATCTTGGTAGATCCTGGAAGTGCAGTAGACATAATCTCTAAGGAAACTTTAGAAGGCCTGGGAGTAGATTACGCAACTCTGACCAATGACGGCACCCCCTATACGGTTTTGGGGGTTCAACGGTCGTCCCGCTAGGAAGAATATAATTAGCAATGACGATCGGGACTCCCCCTAAAACCCGAACAATCATGATAAACTTCACGGTAGTGGACTCCATGAGTAGTTACCAAGTCATTGTCGGCTGGCCCTTCATGATGAAAACCAAGGCTGCAATGTCCTGTTATTACTTGAAGCTGAAATTCCCCACCCGGGAAGGAATCAGAATCGTTTTTTGGAGCCAGAAAATAGCTCGTAGCTGTTTTGCCACTCTCTCACGAGAGACCCTCTGCGTCGAAGAAGGCACCAAGAAGAGGCAGAGGGGCGAGAACGAAGAAAATACAAGGAAAGACCCATGTCCTCGGCCAGAAAAGGTTTTCCAGTTAGGAGCAGCTGAAGAATTAGAGAGATAAAACTGTTCGGACCTGAAAAAAGCATAAAGATAAGGAAAACCTGGACGAAACCCTAAAAAAGAGCCTGCTAGAATGCCTGCAAGAATACCCAGACATCTTCGCATAGGGACAAAGAGACATGCCCGGGATCGACCCAAAGTTCGTCAGTTACCGCCTGGCGGTAAATCCGTCACACAAGCCGGTCAAACAGAAGAGAAGAATTTTCAATCAAGAGATGTGCAGAGCAACGGCGTCCGAAGTAGAAAAACTATTAAAAGCTGGGTTCATCAGAGAAGTCAAGTACCCAGAATGGGTGTCAAACGTGGTACTAGTAAAAATGTCCAATGGAAAATGGAGAATGTGCTTAGATTTCACCAACCTTAATAAAGCATGTCCAAAAGACAGCTTTCCTCTACCGAACGTGGATCAGCTGGTAGATGCAACAGCCTGCCAAGGACTGCTAAGTTTCATGGACGCCTTCTCTGGGTACAATCAGGTCAGGATGCATCCTACAGACGATGAGAAGACAACTTTTATCACTGATCAAGGACTACATTGTTACAAGGTAATGCCCTTCGGACTAAAAAATGCAGGAGCAACTTTCCAAAGACTGGTAAACAAGGTTTTCAAACCACTCATCGGCACAACCATGCTGGTATATGTGGACGACATGATAACAATATCCAGAGAACCAAGAGGTCACGTGACCGACCTAAAGAAAACCTTCGAGTTGCTGAGAAAACATAATCTAAAACTCAATCCAAAGAAGTGCGCAATCGGAGTAGCCTCAGGAAAATTTTTAGGCTATATGGTGAGTTCCCGAGGCATAGAAGCCAACCCCCAGAAGATACAAGCCCTACTGGGCTTGAAATCCCCCCAGAACAATTAAAGAGGTGCAAAGCCTAACAGGCAGGGTCGCCGCGCTCAACCGATTCATCTCTCGGGCGACCGACAAATGCCACCCCTTCTTCAAGATCATCAAGAAGGCTCAAAAGGGGATCGACTGGGCGCCAGAATGTGAGGAGGCCTTCCAACAGCTAAAGTAGTATCTAACATAGCCCCCGCTCCTGGCTAAACCTCTCCCAGGAGAGACATTATACTTGTATTTGGCTGTTTCAAAACACGCAGTGAGTTCAGTACTGGTGCAAGAGGCCGACCAGGTCCAAAGACCAGTATACTATGTAAGCAAAGCTCTGCTGGATGCAGAAACTCGGTATCCCATGCATGAACTAGTCGCCCTCTCCTTGATCACTACAGCACGGAAATTACGACCTTATTTCCAGGCCCACCCTATCGGAGTTTACACCAATCACCCCCTGCGGAAGATCTTGCAAAAACCGGATGCCTCGGGAAGGCTAATGAAATGGTCGGTGGAGCTAAGCGAACACGATATTTCTTACCTCCCAAGGGTAGTAATAAAAGGGCAGGCCTTGGTAGATTTTATTGTGGAACTCACCGAACCTCAAATATTGACTACGGAGGAAAGCAAATGGGAAA
Organism: Zanthoxylum bungeanum; assembly: GCA_019454045.1. NCBI lineage: Eukaryota > Viridiplantae > Streptophyta > Magnoliopsida > Sapindales > Rutaceae > Zanthoxylum > Zanthoxylum bungeanum. The sequence continues at coordinate 97,035 of SKCR01032286.1, forward strand.
TTTCAGTGGACGGGTCTGCTAGCTCACAGGGTAATGGGGCGGGAATTGCACTAAGAAACAGTGAAGGAGAGGAAGTGTCGCTTGCCTTGAAATTTGCCTTCAAAACCACAAACAATGAGGCCGAATACGAAGCAATCTTGGCCGGATTAAGGCTATGCACGGTGATGGGAATCCACGACATTGTAGTAAGGAGTGACTCTCAGGTAGCCATTCAACAACTAAAGGGAGAATTCCAGGCCAGAGAGCCGACTATGATAGCCTACTTGGCCGAAGTAAAAAAGTTGATGGAGAAAGTATGGAACATACGCTTCAAACAAATCGGACGAAAAGACAACTGTGAAGCAGACTCCCTGGACCGGCTCGCATCCTCAATGAAAACCAAGAACCCCAGGATGATTCCGCTCATATGCCTCCGAGAAAGAAGCATAGGGGAGCCTTGGGTAAAAGTAGTAGAAGAGGAAGGCAAAGACTCATGGATGCAACCGATTAGAAGATACCTGGAAACAGGAGAAACCCCTGAAGACAAAAAGGAGGCCAAGAAGCTAAAGCTTAAGAGCACCAAGTTTTCCCTGATCGAATGGGTGCTCTACCGGAGAGGCTACACCGTACCCCTCCTAAGATGTTTAGCAGAAGAGGAAGCAGATTATGTGCTCAGAGAAATTCACGCGGGCATCTTCGGAAGCCACGCCGGGGGAAGATCAATCGCCTTTAAAGCCTTAAGACAAGGATTTTACTGGCCGACCATGCACCAAGACGGTGTGAGGGTAGCACAGAGATGCGAAGGGTGTCAGAAAAATGCCAACATCCACCATCAACCGGCAGAGCAGTTAACCACCCTATCCAGCCCCTGGCCATTCGCGCAGTGGGGCTAGATATCATAGAACCAATGCCAAAGGGACGAGGGCAGGCGAAGCATGCAATCGTGGCCATAGACTATTTCACAAAATGGGTAGAAGTTGAGCCGCTATCCACCATCACGGAAAAGAAGGCCACAGAGTTTTTAAAGAAGAAAATTGTCTGCAGGTTCGGAATTCCTCGGGCAATCATCACCGACAATGGAAAATAATTCGATAGCAAGGGATTCAGAAAGCTCTGCGAAGTCCTCCAGATCACTCTAAAATTCACCTCGCCAACCCATCCCAAGTCAAACGGACAGGTTGAGGCAACAAACAAAACTATCAAGGCAAACCTTAAAGCTCGGCTCGGATTATGCAAGGGCTTATGGGTCAAAGAATTACCAGAAGTACTATGGACAAATCAGACGACCTACAAAGATTCCACAGGGGAGACACTGTTTTCCCTATCTTACGGATGTGAGGCCGTCATTCCAGCAGAAATCAAGGTAGCAACTCACAGGGTTCGCCACTTTGGGAATGAGCAGAATGAAGAACTTATCAAAAACCACCTCGACCTGATCGAGGAAAAGAGAAAGAAATCAACCATGAAAGCAGTAGTCTACCAACAAAGAATGGCCCGTTTCTACTACAGAAGAGTTCAAACCCGCTTCTTTCTCCCGGGCGACTTAGTGTTAAGAAGGGTCACCCTAAACACTCGGAAACCAGAAGAGGGCTCATTAGGTACCAAGTGGGAAGGGCCCTATAAAGTCACATGGGTAGTAAGACCAGACACCTACATCTTAGAACATCTAGACGACACGAGAGTGAAGAAACCATGGAATGCCGAGATGTTAAGGAAATACTTTCAGTTGATCCTCTTTCTCCCGAAACAACCCAACAAAGGGCCGGACAGGGAATTGTAAAAAGGACAGTATGTCCCCGAATATGAATAAAGCTTTTTATTTCTCACCCACTTTCAAAAGACCCCAGGGACATACTTGAGTACAATAGACCGATGTCAAAAACACAAAAGCCAAGTGTAGGCATTGCATTTTTGCATATGAAACCCGATGATGAGTCTCAGTTGGAGGCACTACCTTTTAAATTGTGAAAGCCGCGGGAAACGGACATCGGAAGGGAAGAGTCAAGAATCGACTCATTGACGGATTAAGTTCACTAGTTTAGCTTCGAGTAACTCATTTGGTTTCTGTTTTAAAAATTATTCCCGGCCCAAGACACTCACAAATCACACACCTCGGCCCAAAACCCCCGCAAGCTCTTTGACCTTGACCTAAAACCCCTGCTAGCCCACACAAACCAAACCCACCAACAAAAGGCCCACACGCCCCAACCAAGGCCCACACGCCCATTTGCCTAATACACACCCAAATTAAATCAAATAAATATTAATTAGATAATGTAATTAAATAAAATAATAATTAAAATATTTACCAAACATAAACATATACCTAAATTAAACAAATTAAATATGTTATACACCTAAATTAAAAAGATAATATACCTAATTAAAATCAATCTTAACCAATTAAAAATATTAGATGCCTAACTTACAAATATCATACCTAAACAATACAAATCAAATATTGTAACTTCCTAATTTGAATAAACCTTGTCCCCCCTCAATCTTGTGTATACCTTTCTTGGAAATCCTAAATTGAATGCAAGATCCATTCCTTGTAAGACAAGGACAAACCCTAGCCCTCTTCTATATAAACATGCACTAACCAAAGCCAACCCTCCTCTCCACCCTCCTTACTACACACGCAAATCACAAAGAAAAAAAGAAGAAGCACAAACATTATCATCAAGTCACGGCATTCCCTAAGAAAATAACAAAAAAATTATCTTCATCTTCGCTCTCTCACTACCGAATTATAGCAGCCCAATAACGCCCCATACAGCAGCCACACCACCGAAATTTAGCATCAAAACAGCCCCCTAACACGCCAAACCCCCCCTTACTGCAGACCCTATTTCACGCCATTAGCCCTCAATTTTCCCCTCAAATTGATGCCATTACTTCCCCAAAAACGCACCTGAAACAACCCCTGTACTCATGCCCAAATCACTCTCAAACAGCCCCCTAAAACAGCCCAAACCAGTGAGCAAAAACTGCACATCTATCCCTTAAAAAAACATAAAAAAACTGCACTTAAAACCTTTAAAAAACACACAAAACAGTCCACTAAAACACAAAAACAGTGAGCTGAAACAGTGAGCAGAATTACAACAAAAATAACACCAAATCGGAGACCAAACAGCGAGCAAAATAGAAAAACAGTGAGTTAAGACGCTAGACCAGTGAGCCAGAAAAGTTGAAGAACTTTACCCTTCCGATCTCCGCGAAACAAGCCGGAAAGTCGGCAAAAAAAGGTTAGACCTGAGGGTATTTTTCACACTTGTTTTCAGTTTCATTTTTACTATTCATTGAACTTTATTCGCATGATTATGATGTTTAAATGTATGTTGCGGCCCTTGAGTAGATAAATATGTCTGTGTTATGAATATGATGTGTGTTGTGGGCATTGGATAAAATGAAAGTGTGTCGCCTCTTGAGGTATATCGGATGGAAACCCGGACGTAAATTTCATAGCCGATTCCGAATGGACGGTAGTATGATCTGTACTCGGGCCACAACTCCACGTACCACTTGAGTAAACGACATGTTCTTTTGTTTAATTTTGAGTTGTTTAATTATTCCGCCATTTAATTTTCTGCATGTTATTTATTTATGTAATGATGAGAAAAGCGCATGGGCTTAGTAAGTGCGATGAAAGGTCCTCTAATTGAAGAGGTTAAAATCCTTTAACACGATGCTTCGCCGCGCCGAGTATTTTTGTGTTTGCTTTTGTCTTTATTTATGCATATTATGTGTTTATTGCGCATGGGCTTAGCAAGTCGGATTAAAGGCCCTCCGTTTCACGGGGATAAGATCCTTAACATGATGCTTCACCGCGTCGGATGACGTATATTCGATTGGACGTGAGACGTGTTCAATCGGATATACAAAGTCCGATATCTTGTCTTTGTTATTATGCCTTTATTTTATGGATATTATATGTTCATTGCGCATGGGCTTAGTAAGTCGGATTAAAGGCCCTCTGTTTCACGGGGATAAGATCCTTACCACGATGCTTCTTCGCGCACGCCGAGTATTTTTGTGTTTACTTTTGTCTTTATTTATGCATATTATGTGTTTATTGCGCATGGGCTTATTAAGTCGGATTAAAGGCCCTCCGTTTCACGGGGATAAGATCCTTACCACGATGCTTCGCCGCGCCGGATGACGTACTTTTGATTGGACGTGAGATTTGTTCAATCGGATATACAAAGTCCGATATCTTGTCTTTGTTATTATGCCTTTATTTTATGCATATTATGTGTTCATTGCGCATGGGCTTAGTTAGTCGGATTAAAGGCCCTCCGTTTCACAGGGATAAGATCCTTTACCACGATGCTTCGCCGCGCTTCTTGTCATGTCACTGATTCTTTTGTACATTATTGCCTTATTCATACATGTATTATGAAATTCCATATAATTGCATCATCTACCTTAGTCTTGGCTTAATGTATTACAATTTATACATCCATGTTGTGAAGGCGTGTGGACATTATTCCTTGTGGTATATCGGATGGAACCCAGACGTAAATTCCGTAGCCGATTCTGAATGGACGGTAGTACGGTCTGTACTTGGGATACAATTCCACGTACCACTTGGAAAAGTATTCACATGCATGTTTGTGCCCATATTAGTTATCATCTTTCGCGTCACATATAACATGCTTAATCGGAAATTTATAGTGTCTGCATGTGCGCACTTGCATCTCTCTCATTCTTTGCGTTTTTTCTTCTTCCAATCATGATTAATCACATTCTTTGGCATTATATCACGACACGTTTATCTTTAATGTACGAGTGCATCTTTAGTGGTTTATCTTTTGCGTATTTAGATTCGCATCTTTCTTAATCTCTTCAAGTTATGCGCTTATGTGGATTTTGTTTATTATGTGGTTATTTTGATCTTGTTTCATATGCCTTTATAATGCGCTTATAACATGAGATGTTCGCTGTTATTTTGATTTCCTTTATATCGTATGAAAATATTGCCATGGTTGTTTGTGTTTATGTTGGCATGAATGATTGAACTCTTATGATTTTATATGCTTGTTGTTGCATGCAAACTTAGCAATAGGACTTGATTTCATGTATGTTTAGATGTAAGCTTTATATTCATGTATGTGAACTTAGGATTGTGGTGGACTTTGAAATATATGTCATAGGCTTGGTTGGATTATTGCATAAATCTTTACATTACAAGTGGCATTAAGTAAGGGACCATTCCGAACCCAATGGTTTGAGGTCTTCCCTTGCGAGGGGTGAGTACGGCCTTAAATCTCATTTCCTAGGTTCACACCGGGTGGCGACTCCATCATTCTCCGGTTTAGCCCCCCGTGGCTACTCCGTACTCCCAACCGGGCCGCGAGCCCGGAACAGCATGCGTCGCCCAGTTTCCTGTGTCACCACAGTCTGGCGACTCCACTGGGGATAGAGAATCGGCCCCGAAACAATGCCTTGTAATGTATAGATTTATTCTTTAATTAACCGTGTCTACAAATGGGTAAAATGGGGGTTGTTGATTAAAGATATTTTAAGGCTAGTTAGTGGTTTGGTGTCTTCCCTCACTCACTACCTTTCGAGGAAAAGCTGCGAAGGCACCTAAATGATCATTACCATTAGCCTGTTGTGACATACTAATTTGGAGGATTTGTTGCTTATTCCTGTCACCAAGCGATAAGAGCCTAAGAGGCTTGGGTACTTAAGTGAGCCTCACTCCACCTTCCCTCTGGGGAATCTGCAACAAGGAATCCATTTGACAGTTAGTCACACACCATGACTTGTTGGCACGTACCGTAAGGTATAAAAAAGGGTGCGCTTGCTTGGTCACTCGAACCCTTGAGTAGGGAGACCTAGTTGTGGGCAATCCTTCACCGACAAGAGTCTTTGTGCATACTCCCACGAACCCACGCATAGACCGGGTTGTGTAGCCTATAACAAAGATTTTTTCTTGTGCTTTAGGACCGCCCTTATTTTGATGCGGTTGGACTCTTTGTCAAAAATGTGAACTTGCTGGGCCATTTAAACTGGGGCGAGTTCATATCTTATGACAATTAGGCCCAAAGCTTCTGAAATGATGGTGGGCCACACCGTAGAAATTATTATTTTATGCTTATATTATCTCCTTGTATGCTTGTGTTTGGGAACATTGCTATCTGGATCCATTTGGATCTTTTGTCATGAGATATGGGCTTGTTGGGCCATTTAAACTGGGACAGGAACATATCTTATGATATTGGGCCAAAGGTTTCTAAATAACGATGGGCCATTTTGTGATTGTGTTCGGAATATTATCATTTGGATTTAGTTGGGCTCCTTGCCATAAGATATGAACTCGTTGGGCCATTTAAACTGGGACGGGTTCACTCTTATGACAGTCAGCCAAAAGCTTCTAAAATGATAATAAGTCGACTTGTTTGAAAATTTTATTGACTTAGTATGATTTATATATTATATGCTTCTCATGCACATCATGCATATATATATTATGTTAACACCCTCTGTGTCTTTAAAAAAAGACATCATAGATACCGTTTGGGTTAGAGAAGGACAAGACTCACCAAAAAATCGAGAACAGACATGAGTGAATCAGATATTGAGGTATCCCGTATGGATCAGTTGGAAAAAGTCTCACAAAGATTACTGAACAGCTGCAAGCCTTGACTACTGCTATGGCTGGTATGGCTGTGCCCCGTGCTGGGGGAAATTCTGAAAATGTGAGGCGTGAGGAGCCTCCGATTGGGTTGGGGGATGATGTCCCCGCTTTTGATGATGACATGGCAGAATATGCAACAGGCAAAACGATTGGGTCTCCGGCAGAATTTCAGAAACTTCGGGATCAGGTTGAAACAGTTACCCGCAAGATGAGGGGTAAGTATGAAGAGTTGTTGGATTATGAGGCAATGACATTTGAAGAACAGTTGCCGGCTCAGTTCAAGATGCCGGACATGGCTAAGTTTAACGGGAATGGGGATTCGAGGGTCCATCTCCGTCAGTATGTTTCAGTCATGAGTTCAGTAGGTTTGTCCAAGCGCCAGGCGCTGAAAATGTTTGGAATGTCACTTGAAGGGGCACTGGTAGTTTGGTATCACATCACAGCCTTGAGAAGAAGGTTAGGGAAGATTGGAGGGAGTTGGCTGATGCTTTTCTGAAGCAATACGTCATGGACTTGGAGATTGATTTGTCACTCCGTGATTTGGAGAACACTAAGCAGAAGCCAGAGGAAAGCTTCAAGGAGTATGTAGACCGGTGGAGAAGTCAGTTGTTGAAAATGCAGACTAGGCCCTCTGAAAAGGACCAAATTAAGATGATTATCAAGGGCACCAAGCCCTCCATCTATGGGAAACTGAGGAGGATGACCTCCATGATTACAGACTTTCGGCAGTTGAGGGAAACTGTCATGGACATTGAAGAGGAAGAGGTGGAAAATAGGAAGTTTTATGGCCTAAGTAGGAGGCCTATTGGAGGGACATCGGGCACCAAACCTGTCTCTGCGGAGATTGCTGCCATCCGGAACCGGAGATTCTCCAACTTGGGGAGACCCTTGTCTAAGGTGTTGGAAAAATTTAAAAGACAAGGACTTCTGAACCCTTGGAGGCCAAACCATTACCCAATCCCCCACCATCACATTACAACCTAAACCTTTACTGTCACTTCCACCAACAGAAAGGCCATGACACTGATAATTGCACCCGACTCCGCCATGAAATCCAAGACCTGATAGATTCCAAGAAAATACCCGACCCCCAGAAACAGAACAGCCTGACACCCACAGAAACCCATTACCCAACTACCGTGCCGTACCACCACCAACCTATATGATCAATTCAGGCCTCCCAGAAGACCTTGTCCTAAAATCCTTTCACCCTCAAGCCTTTTGCCTGGGAATCTGGGATAGTAATAGTGAAGATGAGACTGAGCAAGGGAAGAACTTTTGGCTTGATTTCTCTAGTGGTGATGAGGAAGAAGTGAGGGGAATGACCCGCAGTGGCCGCTTTTACAATGATGTGGCAGAAAGGGGTAAGGAAGCCTTGACCGATGGTAGAGAAGTGGTGGAAAGTGCAGAAAATACTGAGGGAGATACAGTGTTGAAGCAGTTGAAAAAGACCCGGGCTCAGGTTAGCATCTGGGAATTACTGTGTACATCTCAAGAGCATAGGCAGGCCATGGTCGAGGCCTTGAATAAAATTGTGGTGCCTGAGGATGCCAACCCCGCAATGCTTGTCGGGTCGGTACGAGGAGAAACTTTACAAAGGATCACTTTTTCAGAAGAGGAACTCTCGGATGAGGGTAGAAATCACAACAGGCCTTTGTTTATCAGAGCTGAAGTGAAGGGTAAGAAGACTTCATGTGTAATGGTGGATGATGGTTCGGCCATCAATGTGTGCCCGTTGAAGATTTTGGCCAGGCTGGGCATAAAGGCAGCAGACTTGGACCCTTCCAACATGACCATTAAAGCTTACGATGATAGTAAGCGCGGAGTGGAAGGTACTTTTATGGCTATGGTTAAAGTAGGCCCGGTTGAGGACGAAGTTGAGTTTACAGTGCTGGATATCCTAGCCACTTTTGCCTTATTGTTGGGAAGGCCCTGGTTCTATAAGCTTGGGGGTGTGCCCTCTACTCCGCACCAAATGATTAAGTTCCCGTATGGGGGAGAAATTGTTACCATCCGAGCTGAGGTAGATAATGCTGTGGCCGCTTTGGAAGTACCACCTTTCACAAGGTTCCAAGTGTCGACAACTTTTGAGGAATGGGTGGATCCTAAGGTAGCTAGGATCATGGGAAAAATGAAGTATGAGCCGGGTGAGGGTTCAAAACTGCCAGATTTCAGAGGACAGACTACTCGGAAGGGTTTGGGGTACAAGTCTGATGAAGAAAAGCCGAAGGTCAAGAAGAAGGGCCTAAAACTGATGGATTGCTTTGTGAAGGCTTCAGGGTATCAAGGGGAGCCTGAGCCTGTGGAAGTTAATGGAATTGTGGTACCTAGGTTTGAGATCTTCCAGGACGTAATGGGAAAGAAGCCATAATGGAAAAAGCTGCAAAGAATGAAGAAGAGAAGTGGGAAGAAGAACTAATGAAGTTAGAAAGTTTGACTCTTGAGGAAGAGAAGAAGCTCAGAAAGAACCCTGTTGTAGAGGATGAAGTGTCTATGAGTGATGAAGACATTTACCTTCCTGATTTGTTTGAATGTACTTCCGCATTAGCCAATAATAAAGACATCTCTTTTGCTTACTTGTCTGAGTCATTTTCTTTTACTCTGCACGAATCAAGTATATTTGATATAAGCTCGGCCAAAACAAATGCATTTAACCTTGGTACACCTGGGAATCCTAAGGAAATTCTGATTGCAAGTGAAGTTACCGCTGAAGAGCGGGAGAAACTAGAAGAAGTATTGATCAGATATGCCAAAGTGTTTGCTTGGTCCTATGAGGACATGCCTGGGGTAGACAGAAGCATTGCCCAACACACAATTCCAACTTATCCGAATATGAGGCCAGTGAAACAGAAGCTTCGACGGATGAGACCAGAATGGGCTGAGAAAGTCAGAGAAGAAGTTAAGAAACAGATAGATGTGGGGTTCCTAGAAGTAGTGAAGTATCCCGAGTGGTTGGCCAACATTGTGCTAGTACCGAAGAAAAGACGAAAAGTCAGAATGTGTGTGGATTACAGAGATCTCAACAAGGCTTGCTCGAAAGATGATTTTCCACTACCGCACATAGATGTTCTGGTTGATAGTGCAGTTTTATCTGCTATGTACTCATTTGCGGATGGGTTTTCAGGGTATAATCAAGTTCTTATGGCTAAAGAAGACAAGCACCAAACTGCCTTCGTCACAGAGTGGGGCAATTATTGTTACAAGGTAATGCCGTTTGGGCTTAAGAATGCAGGAGCTACATATCAGCGGATGGCCACTATATTATTTCATGATTTGATGCACAAGGATATTGAAGTGTATGTGGATGACATGATGGTGAAATCAGAGACAAGAATCGGGCATATAGAGGCACTTGAAAAGTTCCTTCAAAGAGTTGATAAATACAACTTGCGGTTGAATCCTAAGAAGTGTGTGTTTGGAGTGACGTCAGGGAAATTACTGGGTCACACAGTGGGAATGGGTAGAATAGAGGTAGATTCTGAGAAAATCAAGGTGTGGGCACACAGCGGAACCTGGGCGACGCATGCTGTTCCGGGCTCGCGGCCCGGTTGGGAGTACGGTGTAGCCACGCGGACTAAACCAGAGAATGATGGAGTCGCCACCCGGTGTGAACCGGGACAAAGATTTAAGGCCGCACTCACCCCTCGCAAGGGAAGACCTCAAACCATTGGGTTCGGAATGGTCCCTTACTTATGCCACTTGTAATGTAAAGATTTATGCAATAATCCAACCAAGCCTATGACATATATTTCCAAGTGCACCACAATCCTAAATTCGCATGCTTAAAAGTAAAGTTTACAACTAACATACATGAAACCAAATCTTATTGCAAATTCACATGCTTAAAGGTAGGCCTTTACAACAACAAGCACATAACGTCATAGGAACTCAGTCATTCATGTAATCATAAACCACAAACAGTCATGGTAACATTTGCATGTAATATAAAGGAAATCAAAATGACAACAAGCAATGTAATAGGCGCATTATGCAAGGAAGCATACAAGATATGGTCAAAATAACCGCATGATAAATGAAATTAATACAAACACATAACTTGAAAAGACGAAGAAAGACACGAATTTAAATATGCCAATCAAAGATGCAATTTTACATTAAAGATGAACATGCCATAATGTGATGCTAAAGGATGCCACTAATATGAGCACAAACATGCATGTGAATACTTTTCCAAGTGGTACGTGGAATTGTATCCCAAGTACAAACCGCACTACCGTCCATTCGGAATCGCCTACGAAATTTACGTCTGGGTTTCCATCCGATATACCACAAGAAATAATGTCCACACGCCTTCACAACACAGATGCATAAATCATAATACATTAAGCCAAGACTAAGGTAGATAATGCAATTATATGGAATCTCATAATGCATGCATGAATAAGGCAATGATGGACAAAAGAATCAGTGACATGACAAGAAGCGCGGCGAAGCATCGTGGTAAAGGATCTTAACCCCGTGAAACGGAGGGCCTTTAATCCTACTTACTAAGCCCATGCGCAACGGACACATAATATGCATAAAATAAAGGCATAACAACAAAGACGAGATATCAGACTTTGTATATCCGATTAAACAAATCGCACGTCCAATCGAATATACGTCATCCGGCGCGGTGAAGCATCGTGGTAAGGATCTTATCCCCGTGAAACGAATGGCCTTTAACCCGACTTATTAAGCCCATGCGCAATAAACATATAATATGCATAAACAAAGACAAAAGTAAACACAAAAATACTCGGCGCGGCGCGGCGAAGCATCGTGGTAAGGATCTTATCCCCGTGAAACGGAGTGCTTTAATCCGACTTACTAAGCCCATGCGCATGAACATATAATATGCATAAAATAAAGGCATAATAACAAAGACGAGATATCAGACTTTGTATATCCGATTGAACACATCTCACGTCCAATCGAATATACGTCATCCGGCGCGGCGAAGCATCGTGGTAAGGATCTTATCCCCGTGAAGCGGAGTGCCTTTAATCCGACTTACTAAGCCCATGCACAATAAACTCATCACATGCATAAATAAGACAAAAGTAAACACAAAGATACTTGGCGCGGCGAAACATCGTGGTAAAGGATTTTAACCTCTTCAATTAGAGGACCTTTCATCGCACTTACTAAGCCTATGCGCTTTTCTCATCATTACATAAATAAATAACGTGCAGAAAATTAAATGGCGGAATAATTAAACAACTCAAAATTAAACAAAAGAACATGCCGTTTACTCAAGTGGTACGTGGATTTGTGGCCCGAGTACAGATCATACTACCGTCCATTTGGAATCGGCTATGAAATTTACGTCCGGGTTTCCATCCGATATACCACAAGAGGCGGCATGTATTTCATCCAAAATCCACAACAAACATCGTATATACAACAAATGCCACAAATACAGAAAATATAATCAAGATAAATGAACAGAAATTAAATAGAAATAAGTGTGAAAAATACCCTCAGGTCTAACCTTTTTAATTGTCCTCGGACTTGCGTTTCGCGGAGATCGGAAGGGATGAAAGCTCCTTACTTTTCCGGTTCACTAGCTTCACGTTTTGGCTCGCTGTTCCACTGTTTTTCCCACTGTTTTGGCGTCGTTTTGCTGCTGTTTTTGACGTGTTTTCTGCTCACTGTTTCAGGTCTTATTCTTCTGTTTTAGTGGACTGTTTTCGGGGTTAAGGGGCTGCAGTTTTATGCGATTTGGGGGCTGGACAGTAAGGGTTTTATTTGTGCAGTGATGGATGATTTATAAGGCTATGGAAGGCTATTTTTATTGGTGATATACGGCATTTACTGGCTGAATCGAAGGGCAGGCGTGAGTGGAGGATAGGGGCAGTGTGGCGTGGCTGACTCTATGGCTAGGTGGCGTGAGCAGCGAGGAGAGGCTGTGGCTTGTGGGGTTGATGTGCGCAATTGGTTTATTGAAGAGGTAATCTGGGTGACGTGAAGTATGGTGGTTGGCGTGAGGCTTGGTTAAGGGATGTGTAGGTGCGCAGATGTGGGCTTTATTAAGGGACGTGTAGGCAGTGTTTATACGTGTGAATAAAGGGCTGATTCACAGCTTATTTGGTGCACGTTCAGGGGGTAAATATGGTCAGTTTGGGGCGTGAATGATGAAGGCAGAATGAAGGGACTGGTTGGAAGCAGTGAAAGGGCTTAGGGGCAGTCAACATGTGGTGTGCATGGCTTTGTGATGTGTCTGGCTACTTTAGTGGATGGCTGAGTGTTGCTTTCTGTTTTGACTACGTGAATGGCTGCGCTTAGGGTTTCATGCATGACGAAGGCCAGTGTGAGGGCTGTTGTTGGTTGGTGTGGAGAGAGATGCTTGTGGCTTGATTTTGGGGGGGTGTTGATGAAGGGCTGCTGCGTGAAAGGCTATTGTGAGGCAAGGGGCTTACGTGAAGGGCTGGTTTGGATGAGGTCAGTGAGCAGTGTGTGAGTGGCGTAGGGCCATGTACGTGTTTGTGGATGGCTTGTGTCGGTTGGGGTTATTTTATTGCATGGTTCATGGCTTTGTGTGCGTGTGTTTGTGGCTAATGTGAGTGTTTGATGATGTGTTGGATGAAGAGCTTTAGCGTGGAGATTGAGGGCTGCTATGGGCGTGTGAAGAATAAGGGCTGGCGGAGGAAGGCTGAAGCGTGAAGATGAGTGAATTAGACTAGGGCGTGAGAGATGAGGGTTGATGAATCAGAATGCCGAGAGAGAGATGAGAGGCTCCATTGTCTTAGGGTTTTATTTTGGTTTTGTGTCGTGGAGATCCAGAGAGAGGAGATGAAAGGTGATTAGGGTTTGTATTTCTTTGTTTTTTTTTTTTTGGTTGTTGCCATGTGAGGTCAAGAGAGAGGGAGAGGAGAGACCCCAGGGTTGCAATTAGTGTGTGTTTTTATAGTTGTCAATTAGGGTTTGCATGGATAGGGATTTGTAATATCTAATTAGTGTCACAAAAGGAAAATATATATTTGATTGGGGGACAAATTTAGGCTAATTAGGAATGTAGTATATTTAGTTTATGTTGATTAGGCTACAATATTTTAAGTTAGGAATAATATATTTTTAATTAGGAATAATATTTGTTGATTGATTTTAATTAGGCATGCAATTTCTTTAATTGGGGTAAGTATTTTTATTATTTTGGTAGGTGATTATTTAGATTTTATTTGTTTTATTTAATTTGGTATATGACTTAATTAATTATTCTATTTAATTTGGTATATTGTTTAATTAATATTTAATTTGTTTATTTAATTTGAATTGGAATTAATTTAATTAGATTTAATTTGTGAATTTAATTAATTCAATTGGTTTGTGATTTTTAGATTTAACATTTAATTTATTTAATTTAGGAATTTAGTTGGTTATTTTAATTTAATTTCAATTTAGTTATTTTAATTTAATTTGTGAATTTAATTGGTTTTTAATTTAGTTAGATTTAATTTAAATTTAATTTGTGACACATATATTTTATATGTTTTAATTATTTAATTTGTGAGATGTGTTTTAAATGTTTTAATTATTATTGGATGTGATTTAATGGGCTTGGGCTAAGGTTAAGTTTTAAAACGAAGATCCAACAGCGAACCCGAAGCTAAACACGTGAACTAAATCCGACAAAACCGTCAACTCTTGACTCTTCCCTTCCGACGTCCGTTTCCCGCGATTTCCGCGACTTAAAAGATAGTGCCTCCAAATGAGGCTCATCATCGGGTTTCACATGTAAAAATACAATGCCTACACAGGCAATTACTGAGATGCCAGCACCGAAGACAGAAAAAGAAGTCAGAGCATTCTTGGGAAAAATTCAGTACATCAGTCGATTCATTGCCAAGTTGACATCAGTGTGTGAGCCTATCTTCAAACTGTTGAGAAAAGATCAGCATGTGAGATGGAATGAACAGTGTCAGACAGCCTTTGACAAAATCAGAGAGTACTTGGTAAAGCCTCCTGTATTGAAACCTCCAAGACCGGGCAAGCCTTTGATATTGTATATGGCTATAGAATCAGAAGCACTGGGGGCGATGATGGTACAGGCAAATGAGATAGGGGTGGAACATGCAGTCTATTATCTGAGTAAGAAGATGCTTCCGTATGAGGCTTGATATCAAGAAGTAGAGAAAATCTGTCTTGCAGTGGTATGGGCTTCCCGAAAGTTGCGGCATTATTTCCAGTCTTACAAGATCCAGGTAGTGGCAAAGGAGAATCCTCTAAAATACCTTCATTCGGTGCCTTCACTGGTGGGAAAACTCGGTAGATGGTTAGTATTGCTGACAGAGTTCGACATTGAGTATCTCACCTCCAAAGTGATCAAAGGGCGAGCAGTAGCAGAGTTTCTGGCATTGCAACCTGTTGATGGGGATCAATATAAGTTTGAGTTTCCAGATGAAGAGATCCAAGCAATAACAATTCAGAGGTGGAAAATGTATTTTGACGGAGCAGTAAATTACAAGGGAGCCGGAATTGGGATCGTGATAGTGACCCCCGAGGGAGAGACTTTGCCTTTGGCCAAGAGGTTGACATTCAGAGTGACTAACAACATGGCCGAATATGAGGCATGCGCTTTTGGTTTGACAGCATTGATAGCCTTGAAAGCTGAGAGTGTGGAAGTCTACGGAGATTCTATGTTGGTAGTCCAGCAGATGCGAGGAGAATGGGAATTGAAAGAAGAACGGTTGAAACCTTACCTCCTTCACCTCAGAGAGTTGGCACAGGTTATCCCCGATTGTAAGTTTCAGCACTTGCCGAGAGAAGAGAATCATATGGCAGACGCATTGGCTACGCTTGCAGCAACTTGGGAAAATCCAGAGAAGTTAGTAATGAGACCATTGGTACTGACAACGGCAAGCAGACCCGTCTATGACACAGAAAAAGTTTTGGAAGTAGAGGTTGACGATGGTAAACCTTGGTATCATGACATTCAGAGGTATCTGGGACACGGGGAACTCCCGGAAGGGGCAGACAGAAAAGACAGAATAGCCATTCGGAAGTTAGCTTCTCAGTATGTGATCTTGAAAGGAGAACTGTACAAGAGGCAAGCAAACGATATTCAGTTGAAGTGTTTGAGAAAAGAAGAAGCTCAGCATGTAATGGAAGAAGTACACGCCGGGGTATGTGGTCCGCACATAAACGGGTTGAATATGTCCCGTAAGATCGTGAGACAGGGGTTTTACTGGTCAACCATGGAAGCGGACTACGTAAAGATGGTAATGCACTGTCATGATTGTCAAGCACATGGTAATTTACATCACTTGCCGCACACAGAGTTGCACAGGTTGTCAGAGCCTTGGCCTTTCTCAGCATGGGGAATTGATATGATTGGAGAAATTCGACCGAATGCATCGAATGGGCATCGCTTCATAGTAGTAGCAGTAGATTACTTCTCAAAGTGGGTGGAAGCTGAGTCGTTCCGCAATGTTACAGCAAAGCAGATGGTAAAGTTTATAGCTCGGAATCTCATTTGTCGGTACGGTATGCCGCATCATGTAGTGACAGACAACGGAGTTCAGTTTCAAGGAGAGAAGAAGGCAATGTTACAGAGATACGGGATAGGCCACCATAAGTCGTCACCGTACAGGCCGCATGCAAATGGGGCAGTTGAGGTAGCCAACAAGACTATAAAGACAATTTTAGCCAAGATGACAGAGAACTGCAGAGATTGGGCCGAGAAACTACCATATACTTTGTGGGGGTACAGAACATCAGTAAGAACATCAACTGGGGCCACACCTTACTCTTTGGTCTATGGAATGGAAGCAGTATTGCCAGTAGAAATGGAAATACATTCTATGAGGGTACTAGCAGAGGCAAAATTACCTGAAGAAGAATGGGCCGCACAGAGGTTTGATCAGTTAGCATTGCTGGATGAGAAGAGAACGAAGTCTTTGTATCACATGCAGTTGTATCAGAATAGACTAGCCCGAGCATTCAACAAGAAAGTACGCCCCACCAAGATCAGAAAGGGCGATTTGGTACTTAAGCAATCAAGGCCGTCGACGACAGATCCCAGAGGAAAGTTCAGACCTAACTGGGAAGGACCTTACATAGTGCAGAAAGTAATGGGAAATGGAGCAGTGAGACTATCAGACTTGGAAGGGAATAAGTTCACCGAGCCGATCAACGTAGACAGATTGAAGCAGTACTTTGCCTGAGGGAGAGAAGACAAATCATTCATGCATACACGTAACATTGCATTCTCTTCGTGTTTGTTTTTGTTTTATGTTCACAGGTTCGAAGAAAGGAGAAAGCAGCAGTTCGAAGGCGAGGCCCATATCTGCTTGGGGGCGAGGCCCCACATCATCATCAGTCTAAGGGCGAGGCCCATGTCAGCCTGGGGACGAGGCCCATATCAGCTTGAGGGCGAGGCCCCACATCGTCAGTAGTTTCGGGATGCGTCCCAGGGTCGAGGTACCCCTGCTATCAGTTGTAGTTCCGGGATGCATCCCAGGGTCGAGGGCCCACTGCATCATCAGCTCGGCGGAGCAGCAGGCAAGTCAGGTGGCAGCTGGTGAGCCAGGTAAGTGAAAATGCATTGCATAACTTTGATAGGATTGTTCAAAGTCACACACTGCACAAATCCCATCAAAGTGGGGCCGACTGTAGACATTGCATTTTTTGCATATGAGACCCGATGATGAGTCTCAGTTGGAGGCACTACCTTTTAAGTTGCGAAAGCTGCGGGAAACGGACATCGGAAGGGAAGAGTCAAGAATCGACTCATTGACGGATTAAGTTCACTAGTTTAGCTTCTAGTAACTCGTTTGATTTCTGTTTTAAAAATTATTCCCGGCCCAAGACACTCACAAATCACACACCTCGGCCCAAAACCCCCGCAAGCTCTTTGACCTTGACCTAAAACCCCTGCTAGCCCACACAAACCAAACCCACCAACAAAATGCCCACACGCCCCAACCAAGGCCCACACGCCCATTTGCCTAATACACACCCAAATTAAATCAAATAAATATTAATTAGATAAGTAATTAAATAAAATAATAATTAAAATATTTTCCAACATAAAATAAACATATACCTAAATTAAACAAATTAACTATGTTATACACCTAAATTAAAAAGATAATATACCTAATTAAAATCAATCTTAACCAATTAAAAATATTAGATGCCTAACTTAACAAATATCATGCCTAAACAATACAAATCAAATATTGTAACTTCCTAATTTGAATAAACCTTGTCCCCCCTCAATCTTGTGTATACCTTTCTTGGAAATCCTAAATTGAATGCAAGATCCCTTCCTTGTAAGACAAGGACAAACCCTAGCCCTCTTCTATATAAACATGCACTAACCAAAGCCAACCCTCCTCTCTACCCTCCTTACTACACACGCAAATCACAAAGAAAAAAAAGAAGAAGCACAAACATTATCATCAAGTCACGGCATTCCCTAAGAAAATAACAAAAAAATATCTTCATCTTCATTCTCTCACTACCGAATTACAGCAGCCCAATAACGCCCCATACAGCAGCCACACCACCGAAATTTAGCATCAAAATAGCCCCCTAACATGCCCAAACAGCCCCCCTTACTACAACCCATGTTTCACGCCATTAGCCCTCCATTTTCCCCCAAATTGATGCCATTACTGCCCCAAAAACGCACCTGAAACAACCCATGTACTCCCCGCCCAAATCACTCAAAACAGCCCCCTAAAACACCCCAAACTAGTGAGCAAAAACTGCACATCTATCCCTTGAAAAAACATAAAAAAAAACTGCACTTAAAACCTTTAAAAAACACCCAAAACAGTTCACTAAAACACTAAAACAGTGAGCTGAAACAGTGAGCATAAATACAGCAAAAATAGCAGCAAATCGGAGACCAAACAGCGAGCAAAACAGAAAAATAGTGAGTTAAGACGCTAGACCAGTGAACCAGAAAAGTTGAAGAACTTTACCCTTCCGATCTCCGCTAAACGTAAGCCGGAAAGTCGGCAAAAAAAGGTTAGACCTGAGGGTATTTTTCACACTTGTTTTCAGTTTCATTTTTACTATTCATTGAACTTTATTCGCATGATTATGATGTTTAAATGTATGTTGCGGCCCTTGAGTAGATAAATATGTCTGTGTTATGAATATGATGTGTGTTGTGGGCATTGGATAAAATGAAAGGCGTGTCGCCTCTTGAGGTATATCGAATGGAAACCCGGACGTAAATTTCATAGCCGATTCCGAATGGACGGAAGTATGATCTGTACTCGGGCCACAACTCCACGTACCACTTGAGTAAATGGCATGTTCTTTTGTTTAATTTTGAGTTTAATTATTCCGCCATTTAATTTTCTGCATGTTATTTATTTATGTAATGATGAGAAAAGCACATGGGCTTAGTAAGTACGATGAAAGGTCCTCTAATTGAAGAGGTTAAAATCCTTTACCACGATGCTTCACCGTGTCGAGTTTTTTTGTGTTTGCTTTTGTCTTTATTTATGCATATTATGTGTTTATTGCGCATGGGCTTAGTAAGTCGGATTAAAGGCCCTCCGTTTCACGGGGATAAGATCCTTACCACGATGCTTCACCGCGCCGGATGACATATATTCGATTGGACGTGAGACGTGCTCATTCGGATATACAAAGTCCGATATCTTGTCTTTGTTATTATGCCTTTATTTTATGCATATTATATGTTCATTGCGCATGGGCTTAGTAAGTCGGATTAAAGGCCCTCCGTTTCACGGGGATAAGATCCTTACCACGATGCTTCGCCGTGCCGAGTATTTGTGGTTTACTTTTGTCTTTATTTATGCATATTATGTGTTTATTGCGCATGGGCTTAGTAAGTCGGATTAAAGGCCCTCCGTTTCACGGGGATAAGATCCTTACCATGATGCTTCGCCGCACCGGATGACGTACTTTTGATTGGACGTGAGATTTGTTCAATCGGATATACAAAGTCCGATATCTTGTCTTTGTTATTATGCCTTTATTTTATGCATATTATGTGTTCATTGCGCATGGGCTTAGCAAGTCGGATTAAAGGCCCTCCATTTCACGGGGATAAGATCCTTTACCACGATGCTTCGCCGCGCTTCTTTTCATGTCACTGATTCTTTTATACATCATTTCCTTATTCATACATGTATTATGAAATTCCATATAATTGCATCATCTACCTTAGTCTTGGCTTAATGAATTACAATTTATGCATCCATGTTGTGAAGGCGTGTAGACATTATTCCTTGTGGTATATCGGATGGAAACCCAGACGTAAATTCTGTAGCCGATTCCGAATGGATGGTAGTACGGTCTGTACTTGATACAATTCCACGTACCACTTGGAAAAGTATTCACATGCATGTTTGTGCCCATATTAGTTATCATCTTTCGCGTCACATATAACATGCTTAATCGGAAATTTTTAGTGTCCGCATGTGCGCACTTGCATCTCTCTTATTCTTTGAGTTTTTTCTTCTTCCAATCATGATTAATCACATTCTTTGGCATTATATCACGACACGTTTATCTTTAATGTACGAGTACATCTTTAGTGGTTTATCTTTTGCGTATTTAGATTCGCATCTTTCTTAATCTCTTCAAGTTATGCGCTTATGTTGATTTTGTTTATTATGCGGTTATTTTGATCTTATTTCATATGCCTTTATAATGCGCTTATAACATGAGCTGTTCGCTGTTATTTTGATTTCCTTTATATCGCATGACAATATTGCCATGGTTGTTTGTGTTGGACAAAATGACCCATAGCGTCACTATTTGCGCAGAACATTGTGTTGTTGTAGCAAATTAACTATGTGACAAGGAAATTGCACTCTCATCATTTGTGATTAGATCACCATAGATATATAAATGAAGAGAGGTCCCTATGATTAGTTCCTCGATTGAGAATGATATGAGACAGTATCAATCCCCGAAGGATTAATCATTAAATATCCCTAGCCGGAGTATTATCGAGACTGGACATCGATAATACGAAATAGGCTAGTATTACACTTGTGCGCGTTGTGAGGGCACAACGGCATAGTTCTCATATATATAAGTATCAGATACTTATGCAAGTGCGATAGGAGGTCGTGTTTCACCGATGGTACGGGAAACAGCTTCGCTCTGGATAGACCCCTCGGAATCCCATTGGTATTATGAATATGTGTCTATGGGAGGCCGAAATCAAGGTAGGTGCGTATAGTCTTAACCTGAGACTTACATCGCTAATACTTGCGATAATCGGTAGACTTTGGTCTTGGTGGTACAGGGCTTTAACCGGTTCTGAGTACACCACTTCTGGGTTTATCAGAGAGTCGTAGTGTATTGGGTTTGATGTCAAGACGGAAGTATCACTTCAGTCATAGTGGAGATGATGTCACGCAGGATACGGTACTAGTGCTCTTGAGTGTTGCGCAACCAATCGGGATATTGTGACCAGGTCATGAATATCCGATTATAGAGACTATGTTACCAGACATCCGATATGTGTTTCGGACGGGGCAGACACTTATCCAGCCCCAGCCCTAGCACGTGACTATCCGATACTGGACCGATATGCACAATACTTAGTATACTACGCTTGATACAGATCTATATATTCCTATAAGAATATTTCTGGAGAATTGGGTAGGCATGGCGCTTTGCTAGAAGCCAACCTTGTCTTGTAAATCGGTATAAACGTAGTACGAGGTACTTACGTGTTCGGATAGTCCGACGACCGTATTTACTACCAACATATCCGGAGATCTCGCTTCCCAAAGATTCACCGATGATGTATGACTCGCACTTTAATTAATCTGGGATTAATTAGAAGAGAGAGAAAATTAATCTGGGATTAATTCGATGAGAGAGAAAATTAATCTGGGATTAATTACGGAGATATTTTATCTGGGATAAAATATTAATAAAGAGAGAGAACGATTAATTTGGAATTAATCGATAAAATAATATATCCGATATATTATATGAAATTGGATTTCGACGCGGAATTAAAATTGGATTTTAATTCGGGCGAACGAATT
Organism: Zanthoxylum bungeanum; assembly: GCA_019454045.1. NCBI lineage: Eukaryota > Viridiplantae > Streptophyta > Magnoliopsida > Sapindales > Rutaceae > Zanthoxylum > Zanthoxylum bungeanum. The sequence goes on from SKCR01032286.1 coordinate 118,662, forward strand.
AATTTAGAATTAATTCGTTAGCGACGTGAATAGTGATTTCGCTAGGCGTAATCATTTAATTACGACGCGACGGAAAATTGTTAATTTGGAATTAGTGAACCCGAGCCCGAGAGTGATTGCGAGCGCATTCGAATTTCGAATTCGAGCGCGGCACGTAAGTCACATCAAGCGTCAAATCGCTCTTCGCATCAATTGTCAAATCACTTGTCACTTTGAGTGATGTGATGTGACATGACATGTTGTCACTTTATTAAAGTGACTTGATGTGAATAGTGATGTGATATGATTGAAAAGCACTTTTTGCTTTTTGACTTTTGGTAAATGTATTTGATTTGATTTATTTGTTTTGTTTTTGGAAAATAAAATAAATATATAAATGAAACATTTCATTCTCTTCCTTAGTTTTGAAAATTCGACTCTCTCTCTCCCAAGATAGGGCTCACAGTTTTCATCTCTTTTAGAGCCAAAAATTCTTCTCCTCTCTCACGGCTTTGAGCCAAAATCTTCTTCAAATTTTGGTTTGATCAAAGACAAAGAAGAAGAAAGAGTGCTAGCACACACATGGGTTTTACATAGGTGATAGGGAAATGAATTTGTGAGCATGAAAAGCTTGAAGCTTGGAGCTTCAATGGTGACATCCATGTCCGAATGAACAAGGAGGAAGATGACCCAAAACCGAGCATGATGGCAGTCCAAGGAGGCCAAAACCGAGCTCCATGGAGGAAGAAAATGGTGTTGTTCTTTGCATCTCAAACCAATCATTGTGAGTATATGTATTCCGCCTTATTCCTTTGATGTGTTCATGCGTTTTTGTGCTTGATTTTGTTGATTTTGGGACCTTAATTAGAACTCAACAATGGTATCTTGAGCTTTGATCAAGCATGAAAAAAGTTAGGGTTAAAATTGGGGATAATCAATTGAAGCATGATTTGGTTAAATTGGATGTTAAAGTATGCCTGTATGTTGATGAATTGAAGTTGTGCATGATCAATTTCATAAAATTGGATTGGATTCAATTTTCCCCAAATTTTGGGCATGACAAATTGGGTAAACTCTATTGGAGCATGATTTGATTAAATTGATTGATTAAGTATGCTTAAATGTTGTTGAATTAATGATTGATTGGATCAATTTGAAGAAATTGTGTTTGGAACAAATTTCCCCAATTTTTTATGTTGGCATAAAGTGATAAATTTGGGTAATCTTGATTTTGAGCATATTTTGTGAAATTGGATGAATGAGAATGCTTAAAGTATGTTTAATTTAAGATTGATTGGATCAATTTGTTGAAATTGTGTTTGGAACAAATTTCCCCAAATTGCTTATGATGGCCGAAATTTATGAACCCTAAATGTCTTGGAATTTTTTGATTTTTGAACATTGGATGTGTTGGAAATCATTTGGGAATATGATTGAATGTCGATTGTGAAATTAATTGGATTGAATTCGAATCGGACGTAAAATCCCCAAATTGCCAAGAGACTTTAAAAGCATGTAAAATGGGTTTGGTTTTAATAAATTGTGTTGGACACTATTTGATGTTGAAATGCATGATTAAGTATGCTAATTGATGTTTTAGAAATATTAATTAGGTGGTTAATTATGTATGGCACTTAGGTTAATTAATTATGAAATTTGGAATTTTATAAGTTAATTAATTGGGCTTGTTTTTGGAAATTGGGCCTCATAAGTTGTAATTGGGCTTTTGGGCTTTGTTGTACAAAGTTGGGTTTAGGCAAAATTGGTTGGATCCAATTAGGCCCAAAACCGCATCCATAAAGTCCAATTATGACTTAATGAACCTTAATTATTTAATTGGGCCTAATGGGCCAAAATTAATTTAAAGGCTTATGGGGTAACTCTCGGATTGGATTTTGGTTATTTGGTTTGACCCCAGTTGACCAAAAGTCCACGCCTTAAGAAATTAATTAAAAGCCCATTGGACTTTAATTAAATAAACGTTTGACGTTAATTGGGCTTTGAGACCCATAACGATTGAATTTGGAATTTAAATCGTAGAAGGTTCGTTAATAAAAGTGTAATATTTAATTTGGAATTAAATAGTGAATTAGAATTAAATGCGTATTAAATTGGATTTAATTATGTAGTTTAATTTAATTCGAGAATTCGTGCTTTGAGTACTTATTCGCAAAACGAGTTTGACTCAAACAAAAATCAAATCGTTGTTTGAACATTGGATGATCACTAATTATCAGATTAATTAATTGGATTAGATTGATTGATAACATGCTTGTATGAATACATGGTTGCGATGCGTGAATAATGTATATCGGATGGATATTAGTCGGGTGGGACAATTTTGGAAATTGTAATAAATTTGATTTATTAAATTGGACCTGCGTGTCCAGCCTGATCACCTATATATTCTTTGTATTCTCTTCTCACCTATTCCCCTCAATGTAAATGAGGTTTCTTTAGAAGTGTAGTGTAACGGGTAGAAGTAAATACATGTGCTAGCTTTGGAGAGAGAAAATGAGAGATTTGATCTAGGATCAATGTAAAGTATCCATCCGCATATCATTATTATTTATTTCATATGCGCTTTATTATGTGTTTAGAATGCATGTTTAAGGGTGTATGATGATGAGACCTTAACAAAGATAATAAATTGGTTTCCAATTGCACGCGAAAAACCCTCGCTCAATATCAAGTGTTTTTCCTTACATTGAGTGATTCTTACTCAAGATCCGAGATTGGCATTGGGTTGTTGGCCAAAGTCAAGCCCTTTGTCCGTCGAAGATGTGTTTGAATCACGAGAGTTTTGTTCCATATCGGTGTCTTGTCCAAGTTGTGGTTTGTTGGCCAAAGTCAAGACCACTTCTTGTCCATCGACATTGATTACGAAGCTTTCCATGGTCAATGGGTCGCACTTGACTGGGATCACTAGGTTTGTTGTGCCAAAGCCAAGGCTTAGTTGATTCAGAGGAAAAAGTTAGGTAATACAGATGTATTGGCATATATAAGATATATGTTTAGGATTTGGATATCCGCCTACTGGATCTAGGAATTGGATGGGATCCAATTGATCTTCGAGATCTACCTAGTTAATTATCATACAATTTGTTGGCCAAAGTCAAGATTGTGTGATATTTAACGGGATCCTAGCCCACTAAACACGGTTCCCGAGTACTCGACAGAGGGTTAGAGGCTCGACGAAAAATAGTGGGAGGCAAGAATTGAATTTGCAATACTCGTTCAATTACTCGCCATACGCGATCATTCAAATTATTTCATCGTATTATTAAATGTTAGTTGGACTAATATTTAAATTGTTGTTTTAATAAATAGTTGGACTGTATTATAGTTGATTATATATAATTGGATTATATTAATCAATATATTTGAATTAATTAATTTCAGTTTACAGTTGATTTTATAATGGATTATAGTAATCAATGTAATTGAGGTTAATTAATTTGGATTGTATTTGATTATATAGTTGGACTATTATAATCATTATAATAAATAGTACCACTAATCGTTGATTAAATAGTTGGACTATTGTAATCAAGATAAAATTGAAAAGTTGGATATTTAAAATATAATCTGGATTAAAATATTTTAAATGATTTAATTTTCAAATTGGGAATAATTTCAAGATGATCTTGGAAATTAATAAGTTATTTTATTTGATAAAATAATGAATTATGCCTAAAGCCCAGAGTTAAGCGAATAAGTGGAATATGAAATTTGGAATATTCATAAAATGAAAAGCGCTTAATCCATTAAGCTTGTCGAAGTAGACTCCCTAATTTCTGATCAGAATTAAGGATTAGGTCTTCTAGGAAGATAATAGGACAAATCGAAAGAAGGAATAGAAGACGAGCAAGGCTCTTACTTCAAATATGTTTGTCATAATTATGTTCACAACTAGTATTGAAATTGGATTTAAATACTTAGTGTGATAATAAATATGTACTTTGTGCAGAATCTGTTTGAACAGGATACTGACTTCAGACGAGATTTCTCTGCGAATTGAAAACGGGACGATAGTCGCTGTTTAACCGTAGATACCTAAGTTTAGGAACTGCCCTTCAGGTGTGTACTTAAATTAGGAACTGTTAAAATGTAACTAGTTTGACTAGAAACATTATCTCTATATCGCGTATAACCCGCTGCGGGTGTACTTTATATTCTAGAACACTAAAGTGTTTTATTATATAAAGATGATATTGAGATAAACACATTAGATGTGAATAACAGCATTTATAATTTGAATATAAATAATATCTCAAATACATAACATGACAAATAAATAGCTCAAACTGATTTGATCAGTTAAGAAAACTAATTGTGGCATTGTTGTCTGGGACACAATCAAACAAGACTCGTATATCCACACTTCGAAGAGTGGGTACTAGGACTACTTTGATTCTATTCAATAAAGTCTACGAATCTAGTTTTGGGCAAAGTGCCTATAGCACTATTTACTTGGTAAAAGTGAAAATGCCACCGATCTGTTAGCCCTAGTTCATAGTGAAGCAAGTGGGCCCATGTCTAGCTAGGCTAGAGGTGGATATGAATATTACGTGACCTATACGGATGTGGCATCGCGTAATGGTTGTGTGTTTCTTTCGAAGAACACAAATCGAAAACTTTTAAAGTTTCGATACGAAGTAAATAAACAGATCGGCTATAGTATTATACCGCCACGGTAAGACCGTAATGAAAATACTTAAGCAGTAAGTTTCTCGTATACTTGAAAGAGTATAGTATTCTTTCAATGAGGACTCCTCCTGGAACACGTCATTTTGACGGTGTGTCCGAACAGGATTAACCGAATTTTGTTAGACATAATAAGGTTAATCACGAGTCGCTTTGAACTACCATTTCCTTCAACAGATAAGCTTTAAACAGTGCAAGAACTTATTTTGAATAAGGTTCCATAATAATCTGTTTGACAGATATCATATTAGATATGAACGGGAAAGAAACCGGGTTTCTCATTCCTGATTATTTGGGTATGCTTGGCATATGTTTGGATGATACCAACTAAAACCCAAATATGATAAGTGCCAATTGTAGGTCATCCTAGGGATACCATAAGTATTGTACTTATACACCTCACATGAGAACAATTAGATTGTTGCTCACCATGCGGTTTTCCTAAGAGGAATACCGATATGCAGTGGTAAGTGGGAGGATAGTATAACTCGATGAAAATCGGAGTAATATTGTTCAAGGCATTGAATCTTAATGGAACAAATATAGTTGATCAAGGATGAAACTATACCATTAATCTTCGAATACACGAGAACAAAGGAAGTGATACGAGGTATCGACTCCCTATTATGACAAAGTGTCATGAGTCCGAAATAGATTTCATGTATATCAACCAGTTTGGATACTAGTTGATGTACCACATGGCATTGTGCCTACTGGTACTATATAAGTCTTCAAGGAAGACGTACATGGATGGCAACATACCAACGTATAAAGCTAGGCTTTTAACGGAAAGGTATCGTTATCAACATTGTGTTGATTACGATTCAACCTTTTACCTATTGCCACGGTAGATCCATTTGGATGATGCTTGCTAACGCGAGCATAAGTTCTTGGAATTATCATTTTGATGCAATCATAATGGTGTATGATTTAATTCAAAATGAAAAGTAATTCTTGTGTATATGAGGAGGTTAGTGGGAGCGCACTGACAGTGACTATCCTATAAAATAATGATAATATGTCATTTCTTGGAAATGATATTCCCATAAAATAAATGTCGGCGAAAGCTTGGCTTTCGAAAAACTCTCTGGAACTGTACATTGAAAAAATGTACAAGACCTGGTGTATCATACGCTATGAGCATATGGATTCAAAAACAGGCTAATCCGAGTGATAGTCACTGGATTGATGTTAGGAACATTCGTTAGTATCCTAGAGAACTAAGGATGCTGTCTTAGTCTATGGAGAAGGAGAACTTGAAGTGACTGGGATCACTGTAGCAAGTTTCCCATAACCGATAAAGACGGCTAAAAAGTCGCAAACGGTACTATACAGTTTGAATAACGGTGCAGTGAGCTGGAAATCTTCCAAGCAAGATACTGTTACCGAATAAACAACACATGCGGGTTAATTGCAGCAGCTGAGGCAGCAATAGAAGTCATTTGGGTCGATACATATCTAATTAGATTAGATATAGTTCTGTTAGTAGCTGAGCTAGGCATCAGCACAGGCTAAAGAATTAATGGTCTCATCAACGACCCAGATACATACTTACATATTCATCTGATTCGTTCGGATCATACATCGTGGCGATGTGATGATCAATAAATCGCATCAAGATGATAATCATGCAAATCCGCTGACGAAACCTTTCCTCAGCAATTTGAGCGAACCGTACATAGTTCGGGTGTGGGGACACTGAGTGACTCGCTACGTGCCAAGTGGGAGATTGTTGGACAAAATGACCTATAGCGTCACTATTTGCGCAGAACATTGTGTTGTTGTAGCAAATTAACTATGTGACAAGGAAATTGCACTCTCATCATTTGTGATTAGATCACCATAGATATATAAATGAAGAGAGGTCCCTATGATTAGTTCCTGGATTGAGAATGATATGAGACAGTATCAATCCCCGAAGGATTAATCATTAAATATCCCTAGCCAGAGTATTATCGAGACTGGACATCGATAATGCGGAATAGGCTAGTATTGCACTTCTGCGCGTTGTAAGGGCACAACGGCATAGTTCTCATATATATAAGTATCGGATACTTATGCAAGTTCGATAGGAGGTCGTGTTTCACCGATGGTACGGGAAACAGCTTCGCTCTGGATAGACCCCTCGGAATCCCATTGGTATTATGAATATGTGTCTATGGGAGGCCGAAATCAAGGTAGGTGCGTATAGTCTTAACCTGAGACTTACATCGCTAATACTTGTGATAATCGGTAGACTTTGGTCTTGGTGGTACATGGCTTTAACCGGTTCTGAGTACACCACTTCTGGATTTATCAGAGAGTCGTAGTGTATTGGGTGTGATGTCAAGACGGAAGTATCACTTCAGTCATAGTGGAGATGATGTCACGCAGGATACGGTACTAGTGCTCTTGAGTGTTGCGCAACAAATCGTGATATTGTGACCAGGTCATGAATATCCGATTATAGAGACTATGTTACCAGACTTCCGATATTTGTTTCGGACGGGGCAGACACTTATCCAGCCCCAGCCCTAGCACGTGACTATCCGATACTGGACCGATATGCACAATACTTAGTATACTACGCTTGATACAGATCTATATATTCCTATAAGAATTTTTCTGGAGAATTGGGTAGGCATGGCGCTTTGCTAGAAGCCAACCTTGTCTTGTAAATCGGTATAAACGTAGTACGAGGTACTTACGTGTTCGGATAGTCCGACGACCGTATTTACTACCAACATATCCGGAGATCTCATGGGTCGCTTCCCAAAGATTCACCGATGATGTATGACTCGCACTTTAATTAATCTGGGATTAATTAGAAGAGAGAGAAAATTAATCTGGGATTAATTCGATGAGAGAGAAAATTAATCTGGGATTAATTCGATGAGAGAGAAAATTAATCTGGGATTATTATGGAGATATTTTATCTGGGATAAAATATTAATTAAAGAGAGAGAACGATTAATTTGGAATTAATCGATAAAATAATATATCCGATATATTATATTAAATTGGATTTCGACGCGGAATTAAAATTGGATTTTAATTCGGGCGAACGAATTAATTTAGAATTAATTCGTTAGCGACGTGAATAGTGATTTCGCTAAGCGTAATCATTTAATTACGATGCGACAGAAAATTCGTTAATTTGGAATTAGCTAACCCGAGCCCGAGAGTGATTACGAGCGCATTCGTATTTCGAATTTGAGCGCTGCATGCAAGTCACATCAAGCGTCAAATCGCTAATCGTATCAATTGTCAAATCACTTGTCACTTTGAGTGATGTGATGTGACATGACATGTTGTCACTTTATTAAAGTGACTTGATGTGAATAGTGATGTGATATGATTGAAAAGCATTTTTTGCTTTTTGACTTTTGGTAAATGTATTTGATTTGATTTATTTGTTTTGTTTTTGGAAAATAAAATAAATATATAAATGAAACATTTCCTTCTCTCTCCTTAGTTTTGAAAATTTGACTCTCTCTCTCTCCCAAGATAGGGCTCACGGTTTTCATCTCTTTTGGAGCCAAAAATTCTTCTCCTCTCTCACGGCTTTGAGCCAAAATCTTCTTCAAATTTTGGTTTGATCAAAGACAAAGAAGAAGAAAGAGTGCTAGCACACACATGGGTTTTACATAGGTGATAGGGAAACGAATTTGTGAGCATGGAAAGCTTGAAGCTTGGAGCTTCAATGGTGTCATCCATGGTCGAATGAACAAGGAGGAAGATGACCCAAAACGAGCATGATGCAGTCAAGGAGGCCAAAACCGAGCTCCATGGAGGAAGAAAATGGTGTTGTTCTTTGCATCTCAAACCAATCATTGTGAGTATATGTATTCCGCCTTATTCCTTTGATGTGTTCATGCTTTTTGTGCTTGATTTTGTTGATTTTGGGACCTTAATTAGAACTCAACAGTTTGTGTTATGTTGGCATGAATGATTGAACTCTTATGATTTTATATGCTTGTTGTTGCATGCAAACTTAGCAATAGGACTTGATTTCATGTATGTTTAGATGTAAGCTTTATATTCATGTATGTGAACTTAGGATTGTGGTGGACTTTGAAATATATGTCATAGGCTTGGTTGGATTATTGCATAAATCTTTGCTTACAAGTGGCATTAAGTAAGGGACCATTCCGAACCCAATGGTTTTAGGTCTTTCCTTGCGAGGGGTGAGTGCGGCCTTAAATCTCATTTTCCCCGGTTCACACCGATTGGTGACTCTATCATTTCTCCGATTTAGCCCCCCATGGCTACTCCGTACTCCCAACCGAGCTGCGAGCCCGGAACAGCATGCGTTGCCCAGTTTCCTGTGTCACCACACCAAGAAACGCAAAAAAACACGGCACCAAAAAGAGACAATACCCATGCCGCATCCACTTACCCTAGATACATCAAACATTATGAGGGATATGCCATTAACAACTCAGGCACTCATGGATCCCTACTCACTCGGTCATATGGCTCAGGGCTGGATTACGTTCCGCCGAGGCCACAGGATTACTCAGCTCGGGGTCGAGTTACGTCCCACCGAGTCATGCACGCTGGTCTGGGGAAAGAACATCGCCCCAGAGCTAAGTGCTTCTCTCAGCTCGGGGTCGGGTTTTAGTCCCACCGAGTCACCCTCTTTTGGACTGGGGATAGGACAGTCCCCCGGATCCATCTCTCTCAGCTCAGGATAGGGTTCAAGTCCCACCGAGTCATGCTCATTGGTCTGGGGACGGAACATTCCCCCGGAACCAAGTATCTCTTTTAAAGCTCGGGGTCCTCGAAATATTAAGGGACATACTCGATGCACAGGATCCGTGAGAAGCATAGCACGGGGAGGGATGATACCCCCGTGGTGATTGCTTGCTCCAGTGTTACCGAACATAAGGAGGAATGTGCCCTTAATATTCTGAACACTCTCTGATCCTCACATACCCGATGTAATGGATCCGTGAGAAAGCATAACACGGGGAGAGACGATGCCCCCGTGACGATTGCTTGCTCCAGTGACACCGGACCTAAGGAGGAATGTGCCCTTAATATCCTGGACACTCTTTGATCCATTCATCATTTGGATCCAAGAGAGGCGCAGCACGGGGAGGCGTTGCGCCCCCGTTGCGTGTGCCTGCTCCAGCGTTGTAAGGAGGAGCCCTCGCATAATGTACAGGCTCCACAGTGACCTGGCAAAACAGAGGATGTGCCCTTACCATTCAAAACGCTCACCTGATCCAAATCCTGGTTCGACAGGACGCTGAATTGAAAGGTTCAGAATTATGTTTTGGAGGCCTCGGGCAGGACGCAGTTTCGAGGCATCTGTGCTGTTATTTACACTTGCAAAAAGTTTTGCTTTGGGACAAAGTGCTAAGTCACCCCCACTTTTGATTTTATTTTCCAAAGTTTTGCTTTTTGTTTTTCGCTGGACTGGCAAGAGGACGCCCGTGCAAGATTCGGTAGGGCCTCAAAGGTTGATTCACTTCCCTTCTGAATAAGTCCCAATGAGTACTCGGCTCGGGGCTGGATTCGTTCCGCCGAGGCCACGTGATTACTCGGCTCGGGGCTGGATTCGTTCCACCGAGGCTAGTTGATTATTCGACTCGGGGTTGGATTTCGTTCCGCCGAGGCTAGTTGATTATTCAGCTCGGGGCTGGATTTCATTCCGCCGAGGCCAGTTGATTATTCGGCTCGGGGCTGGATTTCGTTCCGCCGAGGCCAGTTGATTATTCAGCTCGGGGCTGGATTTCATTCCACCGAGGCCAGTTGATTATTCAGTTCGGGGCTGGATTTCATTCCGCCGAGGCCAGTTGATTATTCGGCTCGGGGTTGGATTTTATTCCGCCGAGGCTAGTTGATTATTCAGCTCGGGGTCGGGCCACGTCCCGCCAAATCTGTGATTAGACTAGAGACAACCCTCCCCTAGGGTCGTGTTTTTATCTCAGCTCAGCGTCGGGTCACTCTCTCATGGACGGGCCTCGAATAATCATTTTTACAGAACGAAGATCAAAAGCAAAAACTAAAAGGAACAGAGATAAAAATTATATATACATATAAAGAGTTATTACAAGTCATAAAAGTACACAGGGCCCCTTTCAGGTTACCCTTATCAATCAGCCCGCGTAGGGGCAGTAATTTCTTCCTCAGATTCGGATGGCAGATGACTTGGTACGACTTTAGAGAGAGGGATGGTGGTTTCCACATCAATGACTTGGGAAGCCACGGCAACTATGGCTTCAGAAACCGGAACAGGAACCTCAGGACGGTCCTCGACAGAAATAGGAAGTACCGGGGCAACCGAAATCGGCTCAGGATCCATCACTTCAGCAGGAGGTAGCCACCTCTGAAACTCTTCCTCGGACATTTCCCCTTTACAAAAACGGATGGCCGCATGAATATGACCCATGTCTAAATCAAGTAGAACCCTAGGGATGATCTCCGCACAATCACCGACCCCTTCAAACGGATAGAGTCCCTCTCGGCCTCCCACTCAAGTTCTCTATTCCTAAACTCGGCACGGGCCCGTATCAGTTCCTCCTCCTTAGCCAGCAGCTTATACTCCACACTGCCTATTTCCACCTTGAGGATCCTGATCTCAGACTGGGCGGCCTCCAAACTTGCTCTGGCCTCGTCAGCATTTTTCCGCTCCAGAGTAGCAAAAGCCCTAAGGGCTTTGTTTGTTTTAAGAGCATCGGCCGCAGCCAATTCATGTTCCCTATTCCTTTCTTCCGCACTCGCAAGCTTGGCCTCCACTTCAGAAAGCCGATTCTGGAGTCTCTGGGCCTGACCGCCCTCAGATAGAAGGCTCAAAAATAGATCCTTATTTTTGGCCGTCAAGAAGTTTGCCTTCCAGAAAGAAACAAAAAAGAAAATCATCAGAACATAAACAAGTCAGGAAGACACATCGGGAATAAGGGAAAGGAACACAACCTTGGCCATCTGAGAACACAACTCCACAACCATCCTCGGGGGAAAGATCCTCGTACCCTGAAACCTTCTCCGGAGGTACGGCCTCGGCCAGCTCATTGAAAGCAGGCACCAAGTGGGAAGTGGCCTCCCTAATATCCTTCCCGAGGTCGTTAACGCCGAGGATCACAGAACCCTTCAGTTTTTTGGAAGAACCCTCCGGCGCCCTCATCTCCTACCGAGCCGGCGCTTCCCTGATCGGAACCTCCTCCTCTTCCAATTCCCATCTTAACTGGGGATCCACAGCTCCGAACAGATGCATCCTCCTCCTGGAAAATCTTGCAGGGCTATCAGGACGGGCAGCACCAACCGGAGGCACCCCAGAAGGCAGACCTTGAGAGCTCGGACGCTCCACCTCTTCAGCCACACGTCCAGCCGTAGAAATTTTGGGTCGCTACCGAGAAGAACCAGCTCCACCAGGGCTAGTTTTCTTTGAGGTACCGGCCAACCGATCAAGGTACTTTGGTCTCTTCGACATTCCTAAAAAAGGAGAAAAGAAAAAAAAAAGTGATCAGTCCGGGATCTAAACAAAATCAAAAGGCTTCATCACACCAAAACAAACGAAGGGATAGGTTAGAAGGGCAGCAAGTCCTACCAATCCTCCCCGGAACCTTGGGAGGAGCGGCCAGAATAAGGCCGGACTCAACTAAAGCCATATCACTCACTAACTCCCTCCAATGATCGGCGTACCGCCGAGCCCAGCCAACCCATACCCGGACCTGATAGGAGACCTTGAGAGCATCCTTCCAACAAGCTAAGGGGGAGCAAAAAGAGTCAGAATCCTACCATAAAAGGAAGGGAGAAGAAAAGAAAACTAAGGAGTGAGTTCCTAACCTCCCGCCCTGAAGATATCCGGATAGAGATCTCTTCGTCAAAAGATCTCAAAACCCGCCCTCAATCTCTTGTTGCCCAAAACCATAAATCCTTGAAATTCTTGTTTGAACCGGGAAGCTTCCGAACAATGTTTGAGGAGTCGGCATAGGCAGAAAGATAATACCAACCGTGGTACGACCTTGGGTTGGCCTTCAACCGATACAACCTCTTCACCTCCTCAAGACAAGGCTCGCTAAAACCCCCCGTGGCCAAATCACGTGCAGCCAGCCAAGATCCTCCAGCTATTCAAACTCAATTGGCAAGGGGCAATCTCCATCTCGGCCAACATCCAGGTGAAATAATGCTGAAACGGCAGCCGAAGCCCGCACTCAAAGAAAGCTGGGAGCAAGGGCACCGAACCCTCATCTGGATGACTAGCGTGATCCAACGGCCCGGGAACCTCCAAAGCAATATCAATCGGAATATCATATCGTTGCCGAAGCTGGTCTAAGTCAACTTCAGTTATCTTGGAAGGACGATCCATATCTAAACCCGAGTAGTTAAAATCACCGGGCTCTGGGTCATTCCGTGGAATTCTATGATGATATGTACCCTCTTCGATTTCATAAGGGGTAGGGGTAGTGTCAAAGTCATCTATGTTTGGTGTCCTTGAGCCCGAGGAGAGCTCTGTGACAGGGGCACTCAAAGGTTCAGCAGGGGATGCTGAGGAAGATTCGCTAATAGACATCCCTGTCATCCGGGAAACAAGAAGGAAATAAGAGACCGGTCTATGGCACATCTAGGGAGACTAGACTCAGGAGATTCTAAGAGTGCCCTAAACAAGCATTCGGTAAGAAACATAAATCTCTCCCTAGTAAAAAAAATGACAAAAAGATCCATGTAAAGAGAACTTACTTAATCTTTTGAGGTCGGGAAGGAACGTGGGAAATATTGAAAGAAACTCCGGGAAAACTGAATCGAGCGAGTCACGGTCGAAATATTCACAGATAGAAGAGAGAGTTTGCCAAGAAATTGCACAGTAAACGCCTCATCTTCTTATTGTCGTAAGTGGGATGTTCATGGCCATTGGATCGGGAAGAGAAACCCCGGATGGACGTCAAGTGTCAGCCGCAAAAGAGGTCTGCCAAAATCAAACAAACGGTTGAGATCAGTGCACTATTAGAAACACCTCTGCATGGTCGATTTTCTTCTGCTTTTGGCGGGAACCAGATAGATGTTCGACAAGTGTCAAACTCATAAAAACCCTAAAACGTGATTTGATGGGCATTTAAGACAGAATGACGGTTGCGCGTCTCAAGAAAATCCCCTGGAAGAGGAAGTATAAAGGTTTACTCCTCTGCAAACTTTGAAGTGACCACCGACAGGTTCATCTGCACACCATCTTTTTTTATAGTTCCCAGCACTAACTCGCAAACTCGTTATTACCGAGAACTAAGGGATAGATGTTGATGGTGGTTTTTAGGCACTATAGTATTTAAAATAGCACGGTGGGATAAAAAGGTAATTTTCTTCTTGGTCAAAATCATTAAAAGCCGACCCGGTCACATGACCATTATAAACAGTAAAGAGACCGAGCACTCTTATCAGTAATCGACCCTTTGGATCAGCGACCGGGCATTAATCATATCGGCAGAAGTATTCTCGGCTCGAAAGACCATGATGACCGACCATGTCAAGACCGACCGTATGACAACGTGCTCCAGAAGATGAGCATGTTGGATAATATGACCCATAGCGTCACTATTTGCACAGATCATTGTGTTGTTGTAGCAAATTAACTATGTAACAAGGAAATTGCACTCTCATCATTTATGATTAGATCACCTTAGATATATAAATGAAGAGAGGTCCCTATGATTAGTTCCTGGATTGAGATGATATGAGACAGTATCAGTCCACGAAGGATTAATCATTAAATATCCCTAGCCGTAGTATTATCGAGACTGGACATCGATAATGCGGAATAGGCTAGTATTGCACTGTGCGCGTTGTGAGGGCACAACGGCATAGTTCTCATATTTATAAGTGTTGGAGACTTATGCAAGTGCGATAGGAGGTCGTGTTTCACCGATGGTACGGGAACACTTCGCTCTGGATAGACCCCTTCGGAATCCCATTGGTATTATGAATAGGTGTCTATGGGAGGCCGAAATCAAGGTAGGTGTGTATAGTCTTAACCTGAGACTTGCATCGCTAATACTTACGATAATCGATAAACTTTGGATTTGGTGGTTGGGGGCTTTGACCGGTTCTGTGTCTACCACTTCTGGGTTTATCAGAGAGTCGTAGAGTATTGGGTGTGATGTCGAGACGGAAGTATCACTCCAGTCATAGTGGAGATGATGTCACACAGGATACGGTATTAGTACTCTTAAGTGATGCGCATCCAATCGTGAAATTATGACCAGGTCATGAATATCCGATTATAGAGACTAGTTACCAGACATCCGATATGTGTTTCGGACGGGGCAGACACTTATCCAGCCCCAGCCCTAACACGTACTATCCGATACTGGGCCGATACGCCAATACGATTGTATACTGCGCTAGATATAGATATAAATATTCTTAATAGGATATGTCCGGAGAATTGGGTAGACTTGGTACTTTGCTAGGAGTTGACCTTGTCTCGTAAATCGGTAGAACGTAGTACTTGGTACGTACGTGATTCGGTTACACCGACGACCGTATTTATAGCCAACTTATCCGGAGATCTCATGGGTCGCTTCCCGATAATCCACCGATGACGCACAACTCGCACTCTTGAATAATCTGGGATTATATAGAAGAGAGAGAGAAAATTAATCTAGGATTAATTACGGAGATGTTTTATCTAGGATAAAATATCGTCTAGAGAGAGATAATGATTAATTTGGAATTAATCGATGAATTAATATATTCGATATTTAAACGAAATTAGATTTCGACGCGGAATTAAAATTAGATTTTAATTTGGGCGAACGAATTAATTTAGAATTAATTCGTTAGCGACGTGAATAGTGAATTTGCTAGGCGTAATCACTTAATTACGACGCGACGGATAAATCGTTAATTTAGAATTAGCGAACCCGAGCCCGAGTGTGATTGCGAGCGGCATTTCGTATTTCGAATTCGAGTGCGGCGACGCAAGTCACATCAAGCGTCAAATCTAACGTCAAGTCATCACATCAAGCGTCAAATCAAGCGTCACTTTGAGTGATGTGACATTTGATTGATTGATGTGAGTGAGTGATTGGATTGGAAAGACTGAGACATGACTTAAAGTTGACATGACTTAATTTGATGTGAATAGTGTTTGCTTTAATTGTTTGACTTTTTAAATGCAAATGCAAGGCAAATGCAAGTGAATGCTTTTGAATTTCCAAACAAAGTATATAAGATATACTTAAAATGCATTTGGGACATAACACACATCTCTCATCTCTCTCAAACCTCTCTCTCTCCTCCTCACGCCACATCAAAAGTTCTGGTTTTGAAACAGTTTTGCCGTGAGCTAAAGGGAAGCAAGGGTGGGTTTTGTGGCAAAAATTCATGTGCTAGCACACATACGAGTCTTGCGAAGGTGGTAGGGAGGTTCACCCATGAGCCGGGATCCGTCGGACGAGCTGGAGCTCCGTTTTCTCAGCTCAAACTGAAAAAAGTGAGGGTGGGGCTGCTGCAGTGGGCGGAATGGCAGGGACTTTTTGGCTTCGAATCGTCTCCAAATCGACTCAACCGATCGATGTGAGTATTCCGCTACCTCCGTTGATGTATTCACTCATGTTTTCATGCATTGATTTGATCTTGGGACCTTAGAAAAACTCAACAATGGTATCAGAGCTAGTGTTGCAAGCATGAAATTTGTAGGGTTTAAAATTTGGGTAAATGTTGTTGACCATGATTTGAATAAATTGATTATTGAGTATGCTTATAACATGTTTAATTGCATATTGGTGGGACCAATTTGTTGAAAAATGATTTGGAATTATTTTCCCCAAATGTTCACTTGGCCGAATGTATTGAGGATTTTGGGATCTTGGATTTTTTGATTTTTGATTTTTGATTCATTTGATGAGTTAGAATCGATTAGGTTGACGTTAATTTGAATCGAATTGGATTGGATTTCGAATTGGACAAAAACCCCAAAATCTTTAGTTTGGCCGAATGCATGGTGTATATGCCCTAATGTCTTGTGTGTTTTTGATTTTGTGACATTGGATGTGTGTGAAATCATTTAGGATGGTAATTTGATGTCGATTGTGGGTTCGATTGGATCGAAACCGAATCGGACACAAAATCCCTCTTTTGGCCGAGACTTAAAAGCATGTAAATGGGTTTGATTTTTCATATTGTGTGTTTGACATGTGATAATGAATTTAGCATGATTAATTGGAGTAATATTGTGTTTTAGAAATATTGTTTTAGTCGATTAATCATGTAATGCACTTTAGGTAATTAAATTGCGTAATTGGATTAGTGTAATTTAATTATTTAGGCTTTAAATTGGATTTGGGCTTCTAATGTTGTAATTGGGCCTATTGGGCTTGATTTATCAAGTTTGGTTTAGGCCAAATGGATTGGATCCAATTGGGCCCAAAACCTTAACCATAAAGCCCAAATGCGACTTAATGAACCTTTAAAGTTCAATTGGGCCTAATGGGCCAAGATTGATTTGTGGGCTTATGGGGTAAATCCCGGATTGGACTTTGGTTATCGGTTTGACCCGAGTTGACCAAAAGTCCACGCCTTAAGAAATCAATCAAAAGCCCATTGGACTTTAATTGAATTGACGTTGGACGTTAATCGGTCTTTGAGACGCGTTGCGATTAGATTTGGAATTTAAATCGTAAAAGGTTTATTAAATAAAAATGTAATATTCAATTTGGAATTGAATAGTGAATTAGTATTAAGTACATGTTAAATTAGATTTAATAATGTAGTTTAATTTAATTCATGAATTCATACTTTAAGTACTTATTCGCAAAAACGAGTTTGACTCGATCAAAATCAAATCGTTGTTTGAACATTGGATGATCACTTAATTATCAGATTAATTAATTTGATTAGATTGATTGATAACATGCTTATATGTGTGAATACTTGGTTGTGTTGAATGAATAATGTATATCGGATGGATATTAGATGGGTGGGCAATTTTAGAAATTGTTGTAATAAATTCGATTTATTAAATTGGACCTGCGTGTCCAGCCTTATCACCTTCTTTCTCTTGTATTCTCTTCTCACCTATTCCCCTCTATGTATATGAGGTTTCTTTAGAAGTGTAGTGTAACGGGTAGAGTAGAAGTAGTACAAGTGCTAGCTTGAGTGAGAAAGGGAGAGATTTGATCTAGGATCATTGTGTTAAGTATCCATCCGCATATCATTATTATTTTATTTCATACTCGCTTTATTATGTTTAGAATGCATGTTTAAGGGTGTATGATGATGAGACCTAACAAAGATAATTAAATTGGTAGCCAATTTGCACGCGAAAAACCCTCGTTTTATATTAAGCGATTATCCTTCCATTGAATGATTCTTGTTCAAGATCTGATTGGGATTGGTTTGTTGGCCAAAGTCAAGACCTTGTCAATTGGATGTATTTGAATCATGAGAGTTTTGTTCCACATCGGTGTCTAGTCCAAGTTGTGATTTGTTGGCCAAAGTCAAGATCACTTCTTGTCCAAAGACATTGATTACGAAACTTTCCTTGTCAATGGGTCCCGCTTAACTGGAGTCATTAGGTTTGTTGTGCCAAAGCCAAGGCCTAGATGATTCGGAGGATAAGGTTAGAAAATGTATTAGATACATTGGCATATGTAATATTTTAGGACTTGGATGTCCGCCTAACCGGATCTGGGAATTGGATTGGATCCAATTGATCTGTGAGATCTACCTGGTTAAGTAGCATACAGCTTGTTGGCCAAAGTCAAGTTGTATGTTATTTAACAGGATCCCAGCCCACTAGGAAACACGGTTTCCCGAGTACTCCACAGAGGGTTAGAGGCTCGACGAAAAATAGTGGGAGGCAAGTATTGAATTTGCAACATTCGTTCAATTACTCGCCATACACGCTCAAACAAATATCATTCGTCAATATTTTACGTTGTTTAAATATATATATAGTTGGACTATATACAAACTCATTCAATAATAGTTGATTTTATAATGGATTATAGTAATCAATATAATTGAATTAAAATGATAGTTGATTTTGTAATTGGATTATAGTAATCAATATTACAATTATAGTTGATTAAATAATTGGATTATTGTAATCATTATAATAAATAGTACCTTATTAAATTGATTAAATAGTTGGACTATTAAAATCAAGAAAGAATTGAAAGTTGAATATTTAAAATATATAATCCTTGGATTAAATGTTTTAATAATTTAATATTCAATTGGGAATTAATAATAGGTTAATTTATTTGATAAAATAACTTATTATGACTAAGCCCATAATTAAGCAAATAGTAGAGCATAAAATCTTTGGAAGATTTATGTGATGATGACTTTAGTGCTTAATTAATATACTTATAATAAATCTATCTTTAGATTTAAAAGTATTAAAATTGCAATTAATAATTCTTGGAGAATTAATTGACTGATCTAGTGGAGAAAAGTCAAAGTTTGCAATTGGGCATTGCACAAGGTGCACATCGTTTCGATATTCCGAAACCCAAGGCTTGGCCAAGGTTTGTGAAACATTGAAAAGATAATTGACATATCCCAAAGTGACTACCATTTGGATATGGAGAGACACGAAGGAATTAAAGAAAGGGCGAGGCTCTAACTTTAAAAATATTTTTCAAAGTTATGTCACCTACTAGTATTGAAATTGGATTTAAAATACTTAGTATGGTACAAAAATATATGTATTGATGTTCAGAATCCGCTGTGAGCTGGATACTGACTTCAAGCCGAGATTATTCTGCGAATCGGAAACGGGACGAAAGTCGCTGTTTCGACCGCAGATACCTAAGTTTAGGAACTACCCTTTGGGTATGTACTTAAATTAGGAAATGTTATGATGTAACTAGTTTGACTAGAGACATTATCTCTATATCAGTGTTTAATCCGTTGCGGATAAAACCTTTATATTCTAGAACACTAAAGTGTTTTATTATATAAAGATGATACTGAGATAAACACATTAGATGTGAATAACATAAATTTATATTTTGAATATGATAAAATCTCAAACATATAAAAGACAAATAAATAGCTCAAATTGATTTGATCAATAGAGACTTATTTGTGGCATTGTTGTCCAGGACACAATTAAACGAGACTCGTATATCCACACTTTTGAAGAGTGGGTACTAGGACTGATTTGACTATTCAAATAAGGTCTACGAATCTAGTTTATTGGGTTAAATACCTAAAATACTATTTACTTGGTAATAGTGAAAGGGCCACCGATCTGTTAGCCCTATTCATGGTGAAGTTAGTGGGCCCATATCTAGCTAGGCTAGATGTGAACATGAATATTTCGTGACCTTAACGGATGTGGCATCACGTTATGGTTATGTGTTTCTTTTGAAGAACACAGATCGGAAACTTTTGAAGTTTTTCGACACGAAGTATATAAACAGATCGGCTATAGTATTATTCCGTCACGGTTAGACCGTAATTGAAATTACTTAAGCAGTAAGTTTCATACGTACATGAAAGAGTATGGTATTCTTTCATATGAGGACTCCTCCCGTGACACGTCAGTCAGACGGTGTGTCTGAACCAAAAACCAGATTTTGTTGGACATGATATGGTTTATCACGAGTCGCTCTGAGCTACTATTCCTTCTACAGGATATGTATTAACAGTGCAAAACTTATTTAGAATAAGGTTCCATATAAATCTGTTTGACAGATATCATATAGGATATGAACAGGAAAGAAATGGGGTTTCTCATTCCTGATAATTTGGGTATGCCAGGCATAATGTTTGGTTGATACCAAACTAAAAGGCCCAAATTGGATAAGTGCCAATATAGGTTATCCTAAGGGAAACCTTAAGTATAGTACTTATAAATCCCACATGAGAACAATGTAATTGTTGCTCACCATGCGGTTTTCCTGAGAGGAATACCGATATCCAGTGGTCAGTGGGAGGATAGTGATACTCGATGAAAATCGGAGTAACACTGTTCATAGCACAAAGTCCTTAATGGAACACAAATAGTTCATCTGTGATGAAACTATACCATTAATCTTCAAATACACAAGAAACTAGTAGATCGGATAGAGTCAGAAAACAACCTAGGGTATGGGTTTCTGATCTCGCCTCATGTAGATGTCAATCTTATGGAGGTGTACCATCCGACTACGTTTAGAGGAACTGATACGAGGTATCGACTCCCGGTTATGGCAAAGTGTCATGAATCCGAAATGGATTCCATGTATAACAACTATTTTGGATACTGGTTGTTGTACCACAAGGCATTGTGCCTATTGGTACATTAAACGTCTTCAAGGAAGACATACATGGAAGGCAACATACCAACGTACAAAGCTGGGCTTTTGACAGAAAGGTATCGTTATCAACATTGTGTTAATAACGGTTCAACCTTTTACCTGTTGCCATGGTAAATCCATTTTGAAAATGCTTGTTGATAACTGTATATTTCATTTATGAAATGTGTCAGTTACAAATCAAAATCGCTTTCCTGAAAAGGAAACCTTTTGGAGAATGTTTATGACATTCTGACGACTTTGTATAACCGACAAACAAGGTTTGCGGGTTATTCGATCCATGTTTGGATTGAAACAAGCATAAGGTTCTTGGAACTGTCGTTTTGAAATAATCATAATGGTTTATGATTTGACTCAAACGAAACAATTCTTGTGTATATAAGGAGGTTAGTGGGAGAGCGCACTGACAGTGAACTTCCCATAATACAATTGGTGAAAGCTTGGCTTTCATAGATATTCTTTCAATAGAAAAATTCTCCGTAGAATTCTGGGGAGTAACAACCTTTATTCAAGGAATAAAGATGTATTGGGATAGATTTGGAGTTTGTTAACACTCTCTGGGAAATCGTACATTTAAAATGTACTTGTATTGGTGTCTCATACGCTTCGAGCATATGGAGTCACAATCGGGTCAATCCTAGTGATAGTCACTAAATTGAAATTGAGAACATCTGTTAGTATCTTAGAGAACTAAAGATGCTGTCTTAAACTATGGAGAAGGAGAACTTGAAGTGACTGGGATCACCGCTGCAAGTTTCCAAACTATTAAATACTACTACTTATAAAGTTTGTATAACGGGACAGTGAGCTGTAAATCTTCCAAGCAAGATAACTGTTGCCGAATAAACAACGAATGCGGATTATTGCTGCAGCTGAGGCAGCAAAAGAAGCCATTTGGATCGAACATAAATCTAATTAGATTAGATATAGTTCTGTTAGCAGCTGAACTAGGCGTCAGCACAGGCTAAGGAATTAAAGGTCTCATCGACGATCCAGATATATACTTCTATATCATCTGATTCGTTCGGATCATACATCGTGGCGATTGATGATCGTGTAAATCGCGTCAGACGATAATCAAACAAATCCGCTGACGAAAACCTTTCCTCAGCAATTTGAGCGAACCTTACATAGTTCAAGTGTTGGAACACTTGAGTGACTCGCTACGTGCCAAGTGGGAGATTGTTGGATAATATGACCCATAGCGTCACTATTTGCACAGATCATTGTGTTGTTGTAGCAAATTAACTATGTAACAAGGAAATTACACTCTCATCATTTGTGATTAGATCACCTTAGATATATAAATGAAGAGAGGTCCCTATGATTAGTTCCTGGATTGAGATGATATGAGACAGTATCAGTCCACGAAGGATTAATCATTAAATATCCCTAGCCGTAGTATTATCGAGACTGGACATCGATAATGCGGAATAGGCTAGTATTGCACTTGTGCGCGTTGTGAGGGCACAACGGCATAGTTCTCATATATATAAGTGTTGGAGACTTATGCAAGTGCGATAGGAGGTCGTGTTTCACCGATGGTACGGGAAACAGCTTCGCTCTGGATAGACCCCTTCGGAATCCCATTGGTATTATGAATAGGTGTCTATGGGAGGCCGAAATCAAGGTAGGTGTGTATAGTCTTAACCTGAGACTTGCATCGCTGATACTTACGATAATCGATAAACTTTGGATTTGGTGGTTGGGGGCTTTGACCGGTTCTGTGTCTACCACTTCTGGGTTTATCAGAGAGTCGTAGAGTATTGGGTGTGATGTCGAGACGGAAGTATCACTCCAGTCATAGTGGAGATGATGTCACACAGGATACGGTATTAGTACTCTATAGATGATGCGCATCCAATCGTGAATTATGACCAGGTCATGAATATCCGATTATAGAGACTAGTTACCAGACATGTCCGATATGTGTTCGGACGGGGCAGACACTTATCCAGCCCCAGCCCTAACACGTGACTATCCGATACTGGGCCGATACGCACAATACGATTGTATACTGCGCTTGATATAGATCTAAATATTCTTAATAGGATATGTCCGGAGAATTGGGTAGACTTGGCACTTTGCTAGGAGTTGACCTTGTCTCGTAAATCGGTAGAACGTAGTACTTGGTACGTACGTGATTCGGTTACACCGACGACCGTATTTATAGCCAACTTATCCGGAGATCTCATGGGTCGCTTCCCGATAATCCACCGATGACGCACAACTCGCACTCTGAATAATCTGGGATTATATAGAAGAGAGAGAGAAAATTAATCTAGGATTAATTACGGAGATTTTTGTCTAGGATAAAATATCGTCTAGAGAGAGATAATGATTAATTTGGAATTAATCGATGAATTAATATATTCGATATATTAAACGAAATTAGATTTCGACGCGGAATTAAAATTAGATTTTAATTTGGGCGAACGAATTAATTTAGAATTAATCGTTAGCGATGTGAATAGTGGAATTCGCTAGGCGTAATCATTAATTACGACGCGACGGATAAATCGTTAATTTAGAATTAGCGAGCCCGAGCCCGAGTGTGATTGTGAGCGCATTCGTATTTCGAATTCGAGTGCGGCGACGCAAGTCACATCAAGCATCAAATCTAACGTCAAGTCATCACATCAAGCGTCAAATCAAGCGTCACTTTGAGTGATGTGACATTTGATTGATTGATGTGAGTGATTGATTGATTGAAAAGACTTGAGACATGACTTAAAGTTGACATGACTTAAAGTTGATGTGAATAGTGTTTGCTTTAAATTGTTTGACTTTTTAAATGCAAATGCAAGGCAAATGCAAGTGAAATGCTTTTGAATTTCAAACAAAGTATATAAGATATACTTAAAATGCATTTGGGACATAACACACATCTCTCATCTCTCTCAAACTCTCTCCTCTCCTCACGCCAACATCAAAAGTTTCTGGTTTTGAACCAGTTTTGCCGTGAGCTAAAGGGAAGCAAGGGTGGGTTTTTGTGGCAAAAATCATGTGCTAGCACACATACGAGTCTTGCGAAGATGGTAGGGAGGTTCACCCATGAGCCGGGATCCGTCGGACGAGGCTTGGAGCTCCGTTTTCTCAGCTCAAAACTGAAAAATTGAGGCAGTGGTTGCTGCTGCAGTGGGCGTGAATGGCAGTGGACTTTTTGGCTTCGAATCGTCTCCAAATCGACTCAACCGATCGATGTGAGTATTCCGCTACCTCCGTTGATGTATTCACTCATGTTTTCATGCTTTGATTGATCTTGGGACCTTAGAAAAACTCAACAGAGCAATCCTATTTCTACGGATAGAATTGCAAGTTATCCTATTTTCATGGGGTAAACTGATGAGTTAGTGTCCTAGTGGGATGAAAGGAAGTAAAGGTAGTTTTGACTAGGAATCCTTATGGGAAAGGGGAACTGTTTCAACTAGGAATCTTTGTAACAAAAGGAGTCTGATTTCCATAACTATTATAAATAGAAGGGTAGAGTATACGATGGAGGGCATCAACGAAAATCAGAGTCAATCTCAGGATCATCAAGATCATTGTTGAGAGACTTGTAAACACAAGAGACGTAAGTTTCAGTAATAAAAGAGCAGTTCAGTTTATGTCTGTGGACGTAGGTCGGATCCAAATCCACCGAACCACGTTAAACCTCCTTGTTTGATTGACGCATTATTTACCTTATGCTAAGTTTGCTTTTGGTTCCCCCATAAACCAAACAAATTCACTATTGAGGGAGGATTATCCTGAGGTAATATTCCCATATTGCCCAGAGACTAAAATCCGCCGTCAACAGGATTCTTACTTCTATTTTCTTCAGTTTCTTTTAATCTTCAATCTTCCATAGATGCCAAGCTTCTTTACACTTTTCTTTTCTTTTCCCTTTTCTCTTCTTCTTCTTCTTCTTCTTCTCTCCTTCTTTTTCTTCTTCTTTTCCCTCCATTTTTCTTCACGGTTTCTTCTTCTTTTCCCCACCTCCAAATTCATTTTTTCCCACTTTGGAATAGGTGAATAGTTGTGCTCTTTTATAGGAGGACCTAATTGATACTAAGAAAATTATAGAGAGTTCTAGAGAAATGGAGAAATTGGTGCATTTTGTCATTTAGGTCCGAAATCACTATTCACTCAGGAATTTGACTCGTGTTTTTTGACACATTTCTGGTCCGATTTTGTAAAATGTATAACGCGGAAGTTGTAGGTCTTGGTCTAAGATTTTCGACGATATAAAATTCATAAAATTATGAGTTCGTATGAAAAAGTTTATGCCCAAAATACTATATATAGTACAAAAGGGCATACGGCACAGTTTCTTCTTGAGACCTCGAAAATTTACCGATCGTTCCCGAAGTCTTTTCATAACTGTATTTGAATCCCATCATAATTTATTTTACGTTTCTTTTCCCGTACGTAATAATATCGTCATAAGTAGTAGTAATATTTCCGGTCGTTACAGTATAATTCCTCTGTCACAGGCTATCCGTATTTACCGTTCGGTATAATACAATCAACTTTCAATTTATGATCTCTAAATAACACTCAAAATTGATTTCCAAAGTTATACCATGACCATAGATTTACTATATCGTAAACATATGAGGATGCCTATGCCCTGTACAGAGGACTAACGGATCCTATCAAGATACGCATGGGATATCATAAGCATCAGTCCACACCCAACGACCAGGCAGAGGTCTGATCATAAATAGATAGGTGGCGTGATTGCCATCAAAGTGTGGAGGATAACTCATATATCCCACTGTGGTATCTCAAGTGAAATGACCACTATGCTCGCTCAACTCGAAAAGGTTCCTATTGACGTTGGTATACCATCTATTAGGAAATCGTCAGTGAGTCGTCTAGTGTCTTATCAAATAAACACCTACAACTCTATATGAGTCTCCCAAGACTCATGGTTCACTGGGATAAATCATCGGACCAAGTTAGAATATACGACATGTACTGGTCTCAATGGATTTTACTAACCAACCTGTGTTAGTAAATCTTGACCACAAACTTCATTTAAGAATGTACATCTTATAGTGTACTTCCCAATGGCAATTACAAATTGTGTTGTAACTGCGCACTATATTGTAAATCCTAGGGTCTTTGTCTAATATACACGTATCACTGAACCAGATTCAGTTTCGATCTAATCATAATCAGATATCAAATAGTAATTAGATCCATAAGTGTTTTAAAATACAAGGGTGCTACCATTAAATTTGAAATATTATGTAAAATAGAATTGCTTGTATTTATGAATCGGGCATAAATATGATCCGAATTGGCACTTTGAGCACCAACCCTAATAATTTCTCCCACTTGCTCTAGTGCTAGTCCATAGTATCATATATACATCTTAATGTGTATCACATACTCATTACACTCAAGAGCTCACCTAGCAGTCAAGAGGTAGGCAACAAAAAGTAAGCCTGCTTTAACAATTTGAGTCTGTCTAACAAACTCAATCATTTTCCTTAGTCTAATAAACTCAATCGTTTTCCTTAACCAGCATCATTCATATTTTGTAGAATCAAAATTCCACATTGAATATAACTCATATGCAATATCAGTTTTGTGTTATGGTTGATAAGTTGTCTAAGAATATATGGAACAATTCAAAAATAATATAAGACCACCGCAAGTGCAAAACTATTATCAACATTTCTAATCATTGAGGTCACTTTTCAACTTCATAAGTCAATACTTCATAAGTTACAACTGATTCCACTAGTTTAGTAGAATCAACGGTGAACTCCCACTGCATCTTTTCTGACTTTATATGACATAGACCATCTAATGTCATAATTAGGATAAAAACTAATTTGACCTTATGGTTGTAGACTAAATTCTCCATGAATAAGAAACTCGTTCTTATATCTCAAAGATCACAAAGAACATGTTTCAAGACCCATCATATGGTCGGCAGTATATCAAAATAACACGTAACAATTACGATTACATTGATACAATTAGTCGCACATAATATAGTAATCATTACATCATCATCCTATGATGCATAAGATTGACTAGACATTCCAATAAATCTTTCTTTCGAGAAAAGGAATCATCCTTTACGAAAGACGAATACTATATATATATATAAGACACGTTAACTGTCAAACATTTATACTAACTGTCATACAAATAGTCTTACTGTGTCCTTTATTAGATCATATCTAATATGCGACTAATGGGAGTATCTCACAAGTCTCTTAGTTTTATATCTTATATAAAATTTTATATCAATTATAATAGAGACTACTCTCACTACTTCCATGGAGAAAAGAAGTCTTAGGATATATATTATACTAGAAATAAATTTGTACGCACCCACTGCTCTATTAACAAATATGTATTCTCTATATTTCGATAAAACTAGACAATCTGATTGATATCAAAATCAGAGAACATGAATTATGGAAGGCTTATTTGAGTCAATATTAGGCTAGGCTCCATAAGCTAGTATATCAAACTGTGATCTTAGCAGAATACAAACTCTAGGGCCATTCAAGAATGAATTCTTCAAACAAAGAAATCACGACGAATCTCTAATTTGAAGAAATCATTCAAGAATGCCACTTTGCATTCTTTAGCCAAAATACATTGTTTGATATCAATATTAACCAACAGACCTTTAATTGTTCAATTAGTGCGACTAGAGACAAGTTTTCTCAAAATCTTTAATAGGCTATTGAGTACAACTTTCTCACTGTCATATTATAAAAGTCAAACCTTTATCCAACTCACTTTGCTTTTGTTGCGCAAATAATTTACACATTTTGTGAACTATTCATAACGAAAGCCTAATAAAGTTCTAAACTCGAAAGTAGTAAGCAATGACCAGTCTTAGATTTATGGTTCAATGGCAAGTTTTGAATTGATATTAAATATCGCTCCCATCATAAGTTATTGGATATTTTTCTTCGATAATAAAACAATAGAGTCATTAAGTATCAAATACTTTATAATTAATTCTGACATCATATTAAACTTATACAGAAGAGGTCTAAGGGTCTTTTCATCTTATTATTATGTAGGTCCATTATAGTTTATCACTCTCACATTTAACTTCACTAAATCAATTCTTTTCTGCAATCGTCAACATCCAATGTTAACCCACCAAGTAATAAAATAATTTTATTACTCGGGATCGTAGAAAAGATATTCTATCAAATATAATACAGTAATCTATTAAATAGAATATATGATAAACCTTTCACTCATACCTCCGAGGCGCAAGTACTTTCAATTATTTAACAATTATACAAAAGAAAGTTTCAAATCTCAAAATTTTCAAGATTCAAATCTTCTACTATACATATCATATATGTAATTGTAGAAACGAATGGGACCTTAATTATAGAGATGAATTAGTGTTACTGGAGCATAACCCTAAGAGTATTGAAAACCAATTCAGTAACACTCAATATCAACGAATCAAATCATATAAGATTCGATAACTCCCACTGACTAATTCCATCAAAATGGAATCATGGAAGTTTGATATTGAGAAAGAATCACATTCATTGAATAACTTTAGAACTAATTGCCTTAAATTCATGTGTTTGATCATATCAAATATCTTCGAATAATTCAAAGATTCACAATGAATTACAAAGATATATTTTTCAACACTACAAATAGAATATCTTGAGCCAGTCAAAATATTCTATTCGCGTTTCAACATAAACATATTGAAAGTTCTCGAACAATTCAAGACGTTCAACATGTTCTCTATTAAGAACACGTAAAAATGTCATTACAATTCATTAACTGAGTTACGAAGTAAAGAAACCTATCTAAGGAAATTTATAATTCATTAAACTACATACATCCAATGTATTAGTCTAATAAATCTTGTGGTCCAATGACGATCATTGGTTAATTGAGATTTAATCACATCCTAAATACAATATTTATTAAATGGATAAGGATATGTGTGAACTCGTATCAGACCATCCTTTACTAAAAGGAATAAACGTCTAATGCTTTTATGATAAAATCTAATAAAGCATAGTTCTAAGTTATTTAGTTAACCGAATATTTTCTCAATGTTTATCTTTCATTAATGATAATTCTAGTAATATTAAAATATGTAACAACTGTTATACAGAACAAGTAACTATCCAATAGTCATAAGTTTTGATATCAAATATCAAGACAGTTTTTAAACATTATTTTAAATAACTAGACGGGAGATTTGGTATCCAAAACCTACAGTTATTGTATTGTGAGAATCGATATTCTCGATGCAAAACTATACACATCTCTTTTTTAAGCTTTATAATTTACGTTCAATTATTCACAATAATTGCAAATGATTGATTAGCAAACTGTGTCAAACACGCTACTTCTAAAAGTCATTAAAGCCAAGAAACCTCATTATAAAATAAACAAATACTAAAGGGGATTTCTTAAAGTCAGTCAAGAATCTCGAGACGTGAATTGATTCGTGTCAATTCTTACTACATAAGAATCAATTCTCTCTACATAATTATATCTTAAACCAGATATCCATTTAGATTACCTATCGTGACTTAGTAACTAAGTCACAAACCATCTTGATTTTCAAGGAAATCGGAACAACAATTCCCGATGGTTTTAACTATTCTAACAATTCTAAGTCTAGTATCTTTTTAGAACCTATTCTAGAATTACACAACTATAAGAAAAGACAGAAAACCTATTAAAGTAATAAGCATGCAGTGGATTAGAAGTATAAATCTATGGACATTATATAATAAAGGAAAACAATGGAGGAAATTCCAAAAAATTACACACTGCTTAAGTTATGGATTCTTAACCAGTAGTGTCTCCCACTCTATTACGTAATACCGTTATCCCCAACGAACAATGGGAATTCGATAATTAAATCGAATTCCATAGTGAGAGTAGATCCCATGAATATATTTTGTCTCACAACTTTGGTACGATCTTGCCTATGTATATTCATTAGGTAGACAACTCATTGTCAATCATTCACCAGTGAATCATGATTTTGGTCCTGACCGTTTCTCATTATGACAGCTTTGGCATGTTCACAAGGAGGCGTATCAACACTTTACTTGTCAATCACAAACTCAAGCTACCAGTGTAGTCTTGACAGCTTTGGCACGTTCAGGATTTCCACTTTCACTTGAATTTGTCTAATATCAATATACAACCAGCATGGATAAAATCCCATAACCTACACCCTCACATCTTTGCCACTTTCACTTTACAATCTTATTTAAAGAATAAAATTTCCTAAGGAAGTTATACTCTACATCAAATGTAGAATTTTAATCTAAATCATTTTCTAAACAATTCAATTCTACCTATCGAAAATATAACTCAATTTAACGATTAAATTTCAATTACGTTTCCCTTTAGCGTGGAATCGAAAAGTCAGGAAACATATATAGATTAAATGAATGTGTGAACATTAAAATTGGATTAAATATCAAATATCAAGCAGGAACAATGCAATGGATGGAGCATTAGACTGGCTCTGATACCATTTTTGTTGGGGTTTTGGGCGAAGGACGCTTCGGTAGCGCGGTTCGGGCAAAATTATAATTTAAAACTTTTTCAAATTACCGAATAAATTATTCATTATCTAATATGAATAATTTATTCATATTTCACCTAAACCTATTTATTCGATATCAAATAAGGACATAAATATATATTAAACGTCGCAAAACTTTTAGGAAAAATGTTTTTCCACAAAATAACACAAAATACCTTTTAATCTTTTGATTTTGCTAAGCTTTTTTTGAATTTTCCTTTGTTTTTCTTCATGGTTTCATCAAACCAATTTTAAGGTATTCTTATTTGGAGGTTTCGGCTATGGGAGCAAGTGATAATAAAAAGAAAATAATATTTCAAATTTCAAATGAAGGTTACCGACTTTGAGGGCATTTTTGTCATTTTTTGCAAATTTAATCAAATTAAATAATATAAGCTTTAATCTTGGCAAATCAAATTGGACAAATTTAGCTTAATAAATTCATGCCATATAAACCAATAATAATTGGACAAATTTCACAACAATTATGAAAAAAGTTTAATTAATTAATCATTTAAATATTTAACAATTAAATATCTAACTAATTAATTAATATAATTATTATTATATATATTTTTTATTTACAATAAAAAACAAATACATATATTTTTCTCATCTGATGAATAATTAATGTATATATAATCGTATTATGTATCAAATACAAATACACAATAATTGTTATCAGACAAAATCCCCTAAACGATTCGAATTAACTTACTTAATACGACGAAGTATTATAAATAATCTGAATTATTCATATCAAGTTGCCCAAGTGCTCAACGAGTACACTTCATATTGTGGGACTCTCTAAGTTTAGGTTTATGCATCACGAAATCTAATTTCGTGTCCATAATCCACCCAATCATGGATTATGTCGAACATGGATAATCTCGCTAAACTATGCAAGCTGAGGTCATTGCATACGTATAATCCATCTGTCACAGGCTATTCATATTATACCTAGGATATAGATGAAAAAGTCAAATTCGTTCGGTATAATATAGTCGACTTTCAATTTACGATCTCTAAATAACACTCGAAACTGAATTTTGAAGTTATACCATGGTCATAGATTTAATAGATCGTAAACACGTGAGGATGCCTATGTCTTGTACACAGGACTGACAGATCCTATCTTGATACGCAATGCATATCATGAGTACATTCCATACCCAATGAATAGACGGAGGTCTAATCATGAATAGATCAGTGATGTGACTGCCATCAATGTGTGGAGGATAACTCAAATATCCCACTATGGTATCTCAAGTCAAAGGATCACTATGCTCACTCTACTCGAGAAAATTCCTATTGACGTTGGTGTACCATCTATTAGGAAATTTTAAGTGAATCGTTCAGTGTCTTATCAAATAAACACCTAAATATCTATATGAGTCTCCCGAGACTCATGGTTCATTGGGATAAACCATCAGACCAAGTCACGATATACGACAAGTACTGGTCTCAATGGATTTTACTAACTGACATGTGTTAGTAAATCTTGACCACAAACTTTATTTAAGGATATACATCTTATAGTGTACTTCCCAATTTCAATTACAAACTGCGTTGAAACTACACACTATATTGTAAATCCTAGGGTCTTTGTCTAATATACACATATCTCTGAACTAGATTCAGTTTTGATCTATTCGTAGTCAGATATCTAATCATATTTATATCGAAAAAGTGTATAAAAGAAAAGGATGCTACCATTAAATTAGTAATATTACGAAAAATAGAATTGCTCGTATTTATGAATCGGACATAAATATGATCCGAATTGGCACTCTAAGCTCCAACCCTAACAATTTCTCTCACTTCCTCTAGTACCAATCCACAGTATCTTAAATAACATCTTAATATGTATCGCATACTCATGGCCCTCAAGAGCTCACCTAGCACTCAAGAGGTTGGAAACAACAAGTAAGTTGCTTTAATAAATTGTGTCCGCTAACAAACTCAATCGTTTTTCTTAGCCATCATCATTAATTTTGTTGAATAAAAATTCCACATTGAATATGACTCAGATGCTATATCAGTTTTGTGTTATAACAGCTAAGTTGCAAAAGCATATATGGATCAAATCCAAAATACTATAAGATGACCGCAAGCGCAAAACTAATATCAACACTTCTAATCATTGAGGTCACTTTACAACTTCATAAGTCAATACTCATAAGTTACAATTGATTCCACTAGTTTAGTAGAATCAATGGTGAACTCCCTCTACATCTCTTCTGACTTTATATGACATAGACCATCTAATGTCATAATTAGGATCAAAACTAATTTGAACTAATGGTTGTAGAATAAATTTTCCATGAATAAGAAACTCGTTCTTATATCTCAAAGTTCGCAAAGAACATGTTTTAAGACTCATCATATGGTCTGTAACATATCAAAATAACTCGTAACAATTAATACTGGTGTTGTCACAGGCGTATAACGCAAGCGTACGTATCGTTCAAGTAGTATAAAAGTATCGATCCCACGAGGAATCAAAACATAAGCTATTAATTTTATGAGGCCAAATGATTACTAATATCTATTGGATTGATTGTTTGATCGAGTGATGACTTTAAACTTAAAAATATAAAATTACGCAAAAGTAAATTAAGTGAAATTCAATATTAAGAAATTATCCAGTGTTGTGAATCCTTCCAATATCCTTTTAAAAAGATGAAGAAGTTATTTACATTTGTGTAATAGATTGGGTTACTAACCAGGAACATGAAATTTTACAAAAGCCTCTATCGATGGTCATATTCTAATACCCAGTGTAATCTAATTAAACCATATATCTATGTTAACCAAATTACTTGGATTCATTAAGTTTAAGTTCCAATTGTGGTTACCCTCATTCGACAGGTATATGTCTATTAAAGGGTTATCTATCCTCAAGGAAGATTGTGGGCTATTAAGTCTAAGGCTGAAACCTAAAATTCCTTTGACAAGTTTATTTTAGATTTACCAGATAAATCTGATTGGTGGCCAGTTAACAATACACATTAAGCTTAAGACTTAATAAATAAACCTTTATATTACCCAAACTATATAATAACCCCTTATAAACCGGTGATACTGGAATTCATCAAAACCCCAGATTACGGGCTTAGCTATGTCTCATAACTAGTTAAAGCTTAAAAATAAAAGACATAAAGTAAATTGATTAAAAAGTAAAATACAGTAAAGTAAATAAAGAAAAAATACAATTAAAGAAAATACTAGGGTTAGAGAATCCAATTTTCTTAATACTATTATAAATATCTCCCATAATATAATATATTAACTTGTGATATTACCAACCAGCCATATAGGCGGTGATTACCAACCGACCAACCAGGCGGTACCTATATTTAGTCAGGTTAAAACCAGTTTATAATGATTACCAACCGACAAATATAGCGGTATCCTTGTTAAGTCAAATTTTAAATAGTTAATATATTATAATTAAGGGAAATTAATCTAAATAACAATAATAAAATTAATTACAAAACTGAAATTAAACTAAACTAGATACACATTTCTTATTTTCTCAGAAAATTACAGAGAGGAAGGTACATCTGAAACTAAAATTTCGAGCTAAATTTATATGGGCCAATAAGGCTGACGCATCGCGATGCGTGGATTACTCTTGCATCGCGACGCGATGACTTGTCATATTCTTATTGGTTGATTTGATTCTTTATCTAATGACGTGGCATTTTTGGATGATTAACTCAATAATTATGATGACGTGGTGATGCCGTGGCAATATGGATTGTCGACACCGTAGGATTGTGACATGTGGCACAGCGCAGGTTAGTAGAATCGTTGTGATGTTGACACGTTACAGGCACATGTTAGCATCCGGCGTATGTTAGTAGACTTTTCAGATTTTGACATATGGCATGGCGAATTTTAGCTTGAGGCGGCACAAGTTAGCACAGGCTGGCGCACGTTAGGCGTCCTGACACATTGAGCACGTCGCGACGCGATAAATGATGATTTTTCCATTTGTTGTCATTTTCCACTGTTTTAGCCTAAAAGACCTCCAGAATGTCCTGAAACTTTATTTATCTACAAAATAACACAAAACACATCAAAATATTCATAAAACTCGAGAAACTATACAAAATATTAGGTCAAATGAGTGGGAAATAGTGATACATTTACCACTCATCACACCCTCAACCTAAAATTTTGCTAGTCCTCGAGCAAAACAATAAAAAAAAATAACATAAACATCTTTAAAATAAACTAAAGCTAAGCGACTTTCCTAGGGATCACGATTGCATTTAGCGTATGCAACAAGCCTTTAAACCCCTAGGTGTCCCCAGTGGACGAGTTGTATTCTCGTGAGGGCTTACATCAATAATACCCCCAAACATTTTACAAAAGTAAAAAGATAAGAGAAAATAGAATAAAGAAGTTAGTGACTAATCATGTGAAACTTCTACTCCAAGTCTGTTGGGGTTGGTGCTTAGAACGCCAATCCGGACCGTATTTTTGTCTGATTCATGAATACGAACATGCCCTTCCATAATATTACTTACTTAGTGGTTACACCTCTTGTTTTATATACGTATTCGATCTAATTACCATTAGATGGAAACTAAATGTGGTTTAGTGATATGTAATATTAGACAAAGGCCCGATAATATATAATGCAGTACACAGTTACAAAGTTAGTTTGTAATTGATATTGGGAAGTGTCTGTTAGACATTATGACCCATAGCGTCACTATTTTGTAAATGATATTGTATTATTGTACAAAATTAACTGTGTGATAATGAAATTGCCTTTTGCCATTTTGTAATTTATTTACTTTGATATATAAATGGCGAAAGTCCATATGATTAGTTCCTTGTTGAGATGATATGAGACAGTATCAATATATAAAAGGATTAATCATTAAATATCCCTAGTCGGAGTATTATCGAGATAGGACATCGATAATGCGGAATAGACTAGTATTGCACTTGTGCACGTTGTGAGGGCACAACAGCATAGTTCTCATATATTTAAGTATTGGATACTTATGCGAGTGCGATAGGAGGTTGTGTTTTAAACCGATGGTACGGAAAACAGCTTCGCTCTGGATAGACCCCGCGGAATCCCATTGGTAGTATGTCTGCGTGTCTATGGGAGGCCGCATCAGGGTAGGTGTATATGGTCTTAACCTGAGACTTGCATCGCTAGTACTTACGACAATCGGTAAACTTTGGTTTTGGTGGTTGGGGGCTTTAACCAGTTCTGTGTTCACCACTTCTGGGTTTATCAGGAATCGTAGTGTACTGGGTGTGATGTCAAAATGAAAGTGTCACTTCAGACATATGGAGTTGATGATCGCGCAGGGCACAGAACTAGTACTCTATAAAAGGTTGCAACCGTCGGGGCAATATGACTAGGTCAGGATTGTCCGATTTAAAGAGACTAGTTGCTTGATGTCCGATATATGTTTCGTACGGGGCAGACACATTTCCAGCCCCAGGCCTAACATGTGATCAAACGACACTGGATCGATATACGCAATACTACGGTATACTACGCTTGATATAGATCTTATATTCCTATAAGAATATTTCTGGAGATTGGGTAGGCATCGCGCTTTGCTAGAAGCCAACCTTGTCTTGTAAGTCGGTAAAAACGTAGTACCGGGTACGTAGTGTTCGGATTATCCGACGACCGTATTTACTGCCAACATATCCGGAGATCTCTTGGGTCGCTTCCTGAAGATTCACCTATGATATTAGATTCGTACTCAATTAATCTTGGATTAATTGCGGAGAAACTTTATCTTGGATAAAGTGCCTTATTTAGAGAGAGAACGATTAATTTAGAATTAATCGGTAAAATAATATATTCGATATATTAAACGAAATTAGATTTCGACGCGGAATTGAATCGGATTTTAATTCAGGCAAACGAATCAATTTAGAATTAATTTGTTAGCGACGTGAATAGTGATTTCGCTGGGCATAATTATTTAATTTACGTCGCGACGGAAATTCGTTAATTCGGAATTAGCGAAACCGAGCCCGAAAGTGTTTGCGGACACATTCGTATTTTGAAATGAGTGGGACCCGCAAGTCACATCGCGGAGTCACATCACTTGACATGACTAGGTGATAGAAGTCACATCACTTTATTAAAGTGACCTCTAGTCACTATTCATGAAAGGTGTTGGTGGAGGCATTAAATGCCATTTTGGAGGGAAAAATAGTCTTTGACTTTTGCAAAGATATACCAAACATTTTGGTATTAGTTTTATCATTATTGTTTTAGAAACAAATATTGAAAAACAAAATTCTCTCCTCCCTCTCTCCAATAGCCGAAACTTCTCAAGGCAAAAGGAAGGATTTTTCTTTCTTTCTTCTTCATTTGCTAGCACACTTTTGATCTAAAGAGGTGATAGGGAAACCTTCCAAGGGCATGGAATACTAAAAGCTTGGAGCTTTCCACCATCCTTTCACCTTGGCCGAAAATCATCTTCAACCTTGGAGCTTCCACTTTTGATTTGATTTTCTTCATCACCAAAGCATTGTAAGTATGATTCCGCCATACTTCATCTTTTGTATATATTCATTGTTGTATTTTAAATGCTTAATCTTTCCTTGGGACAAATAATAGAAACCAACAATGGTATCATGGAGCCATGGTTAAGCATGAAATACTTTAGGTTAAAATTTGGGTAAAATTGATTGAAGCATGTTCTTGTGAAATTTGATGAATGAGTATGCTTATATGTATGTATAATGACATAATATGTAATCAATTTGATGAAAAATGCATTGGATGATTTTTTCCCCAAATTAATGCCTTGGCCGAATACATTACTACTTGGAGTGGATTGGAATTTTTTTGGTTGTAAGATCATTGGATGACTTAAAACGTATACGGGACGTAGATTAGTGATTCAATCGGATTGAAAAACAATCGACACAAAATATCCATCTTGGCCGAATATAATGGACATGAATAAGGACTTGATTTTTTGTTCAAATAATTGTTGGACATGTGTTTTGAACAAGTGATGATTAATAAATTAAATTGGTGTTTTGGAAATATTTGGTTTAATGTATTAATCATGGATTTACACTTTAATTAATTGGATTTTAAAATTTGGAATATTAAAATTTAATTAATGGGCTTAATTGTAAAATTGGGCTTGAATTATTATATTTGGGCATAATGGGCTTGGTTGGGCCAAGTAGATTTGGGCCAAAAGGATTGGATCCAATTTGGGCCTAAATCACTCCATTAAGTCCAAATATGGTAAAATGGGCTTTTATGTTTAATTGGGCCTTATGGGCTTGAAATTGATTTTATGGCATTTAAGGGTGATTCCTTATTTGGGTTTGGCAATTGGGTTTGACCCACATTGACCAAAGCCCAAGCCTTAATAAATCAATTGAAAGCCCATCGGACTTTAATTAAACAAACATTGGATGTTAGTTGGGCTTTGAGACCCAATTAGATTAGATTTAGAATCTAAGTCTTTAAAGCACATTTATAGTGTAAACATTTAATTTGGAATTAAAATTAATTGAATTAGTATTGAATACGAATTAAATTAGATTTAATAAGTAGTTCGATATAATTCGCGAATTCGTACCTTATGTACTTATTCTCAAACGAGTTGGACTCGCGCAAAATCAAAACCGTTGTTTGAACATTGGATGATCACTTTAACAAAGACTAATTAATTGATTAGATTGGTTGTAGAAGCATGTCTTGATTGAATATATATATGTATGTGATGAATGAATAGTGTATATCGGATGGATATTAGAAGGGAAAGGGTAATTCTAGGAATTATTGTAAATTTAGAATTTATAAATTGGACCTGCGTGTCCAGCCTTATCTCTTTTATCTCTTTGTATTCTTTTCTTACCTAATTCCCCTCAATGTAAATGAGGTTTCTCTTATTGTATTATGTAATTGGGTAGAAGTGTTGAGTTCAATTCAAGTCCCAAGATCAACAAATCATGCATAAAAACCGCATATGAACACATCAAAGGAGGTGCGGAATATACTCACATTGAATTTCGGTTTTGATGTTTGAAGAACAAGGTGCGATTTTGGCTCCCTCCAAGTCATGGCAGTAGCTTTCCTTGACAGTAGGCTGCACGGTTTGCACTGGTTTGGACTCCACCATTTTCGGCCATGCAAGGACTCCATTGAAGCTCCAAGCTTCAAGCTTTCCAAGCTCAAAGAATCACTTCCCTATCACCTATGTATCACTCAAGGTGTGCTAGCACTTAGATCTTGCAACAAGATCCAAAAGCTTCTCCATTTTGTGTGAAAAAACAAAAAAAATGGAGATGAAATTCGGCCAAGGAGACCGTGAGAAGAGAGAAGGGTTTTTGGCTCCAAATGCCTAAAACCGTGAATGTTGAAAACAAGAGAGAGAAAGTGATTCTTTTGTATATCATTGTTTTTGCTTTATTTACCAAGTAATATATAAATAAAATGATATACAAAACTTTAATTAAAAAGTCAAAAAAGCAAAAAGCAAAAGCTTTCAACTTTTCACCCATCACTTCTACTTTTACATCAAGTCACTTTCACTTTAATAAAGTGACAACTTGTCATGTCACATCACATCACTCAAAGTGACAAGTGATTTGACAATTGATGCGACTAGTGATTTGACGCTTGATGTGACTTGCGCGCCGCGCTCGAATTCGAAATGCGAATGCGCTCGCAATCACTCTCGGGCTCGGGTTCGCTAATTCCAAATTAACGAATTTTCCGTCGCGTCGTAATTAAATGATTACGCCTAGCGAAATCACTATTCACGTCGCTAACGAATTAATTCCAAATTTATTCGTTCGCCCGAATTAAAATCCAATTTTAATTCCGCGTCGAAATCCAATTTCGTATAATATATCGGATATATTATTTTATCGATTAATTCTAAATTAATCGTTCTCTCTCTTTAATTAATATTTTATCCGAGATAAAATATCTCCGTAATTAATCCCAGATTAATTTTCTCTCTCATCGAATTAATCCCAGATTAATTAAAGTGCGAGTCATACGTCATCGGTGAATCTTCAGGAACCGACCCATGAGATCTCCGGATATGTTGGCAGTAAATACGGTCGTCGGACTATCCGAACACGTAAGTACCTCGTACTACGTTTATACCGATTTACAAGACAAGGTTGGCTTCTAGCAAAGCGCCATGCCTACCCAATTCTCCCAGAAATATTCTTACAGGAATATATAGATCTGTATCAAGCGTAGTATACTAAGTATTGTGCGTATCGGCCCAGTATAACACGTGTTAGGGCGTGGGGCTGGGGCTGGATAAGTGTCTGCCCCGTCCGAAACACATATCGGATGTCTGGTAACATAGTCTCTATAATCGGATATACATGACCTGGTCACAATATCCCGATTGGTTGCGCAACACTCAAGAGCACTAGTACCGTATCCTGCGTGACATCATCTCCAATATGACTGGAGTGATACTTCCGTCTCGACATCACATCCAATACACTACGACTCTCTGATAAACCCAGAAGTGGTAGACACAGAACCGGTCAAAGCCCCCCCCCAACCACCAAATCCAAATTTTATCGATTTCGTAGTATTAGCGATGCAAGTCTCAGGTTAAGACTATACACACCTACCTTGATTTCGGCCTCCCATAGACACATAGTCATAATACAATGGGATTCCGAGGGGTCTATCCAGAGCGAAGCTGTTTCCCGTACCATCGGTGAAACACGACCTCCTATTGCACTTGCATAAGTATCCAATACTTATATATATGAGAACTATGCCGTTGTGCCCTCACAACGCGCACAAGTGCAATACTAGCCTATTCCGCATTATCGATGTCCAGTCTCGATAATACTACGGCTAGGGATATTTAATGATTAATCCTTCGTGGACTGTACTGTCT
Source organism: Zanthoxylum bungeanum (assembly GCA_019454045.1). Classification (NCBI taxonomy): domain Eukaryota; kingdom Viridiplantae; phylum Streptophyta; class Magnoliopsida; order Sapindales; family Rutaceae; genus Zanthoxylum; species Zanthoxylum bungeanum. The sequence goes on from SKCR01032286.1 coordinate 159,035, forward strand.
CATATCATCTCAATCCAGGAACTAATCATAGGGACCTCTCTTCATTTATATATCTATGGTGATCTAATCACAAATGACGAGAGTGCAATTTCCTTGTTACATAGTTAATTTGCTACAACAACACAATGTTCTGTGCAAATAGTGACGCTATGGGTCATATTATCCAACAATCTCCCACTTGGCACATAGCCAGTCACTCGAGTGTCTAACACCCGAACTATGTAAGGTTCGCTCAAATTGCTGAGGAAAGGTTTTCGTCAGCGGATTTGTTTGATTATCATTTAACGTGATTTATACGATCATCACATCGCCACGATGTATGATCCGAACGAATCAGATGATATAGAAGTATATATCTGGATCGTCGATGAGACCATTAATTCTTTAGCCTGTGCTGATGCCTAGCTCAGCTGCTAACAGAACTATATCTAATCTAATTAGATATGTATCGACCCAAATGACTTCTATTGCTGCCTCAGCTGCTGCAATTAACCCGCATGTGTTGTTTATTCGGTAACAGTATCTTGCTTGGAAGATTTCCAGCTTACTGCACCGTTATTCAAACTGTATAGTACCGTTTGCGACTTTTAGTCGTCTTTATCGGCTATAGGAAACTTGCTACAGTGATCCCAGTCACTTCAAGTTCTCATTCTCCATAGACTAAGACAGCATCCTTAGTTCTCTAAGATACTAACGGATGTTCCTAACATCAATCCAGTGACTATCACTAGGATTAGCCTGTTTGTGAATCCATATGCTCAAAGCGTATGATACACCAGGTTTTGTACATTTTTCAATGTACAGTCCCACGGAGAGTATTTCGAAAGTCAAGCTTTCCCCGACATATATTTTATGGGAATATCATTTCCAAGAAATGACGTATTATCATTATTTTATAGGACAGCCACTGTCAGTGCGCTCCCACTAACCCTCTTATTTACACAAGAATCATTTTCATTTTGAATTAAATCATACACCATTATGATTACATCAAAATGATAATTCCAAGAACTTATGCTCGCGTCAGCAAGCATTATCCAAATGGATCTACCGTGGCAATAGGTAAAAGGTTGAATCGTAATCAACACAATGTCGATAACGATACCTTTCCGTTAAAAAAAAGCCTAGCTTTATACGTTGGTATATTGCCATCCATGTACGTCTTCCTTGAAGACTTATAGTACCAATAGGCACAATGCCATGTGGTACATCAACTAGTATCCAAACTGGTTGATATACATGGAATCCATTTCGGACTCATGACACTTTGTCATAATAGGGAGTCGATACCTTGTATCACTTCCTTTGTTCTCGTGTATTCGAAGATTAATGGTATAGTTTCATCCTTGATGAACTATATATGTTCCATTAAGATTCAGTGCCTAGAACAGTATTACTCTGATTTTCATCGAGTTATACTATCCTCCCACTTACCACTGCATATCGGTATTCCTCTTAGGAAAACCGCATGGTGAGCAACAATCTAATTGTTCTTAGTGAGGTGTTAAGTACAATACTTATGGTATCCCTAGGATGACCTATAATTGGCACTTATCATATTTGGGTTTTAGTTTGGTATCATCCAAACATATGCCAAGCATACCCAAATAGTCAGGAATGAGAAACCTCGTTTCTTCTCTGTTCATATCTAATATGATATCTGTCAAACAGATTATAATGGAACCTTATTCAAAATAAGTTTTGCACTGTTTAAAGTTTATCCGTTGAAGGAAATGGTAGCTCAAAGCGACTCGTGATTAACCTTATTATGTCTAACAAAATTCGGTTAATCCTGTTCGGACACACCGTCAAAATGACGTGTTCCGAGAGGAGTCCCTCATTGAAAGAATACTATACTCTTTCAAGTATACGAGGAACTTACTGCTTAAGTATTTTCATTACGGTCTTACCGTGATGGTGTAATACTATAACCGATCTGTTTGTCTATTCCGTGTCGAAACTATAAAAGTTTTCGATTTGTGTTCTTCAAAAGAAACACACAACCATTACGTGATGCCACATCCGTATAGGTCACGTAATATTTATATCCACCTCTAGCCTAGCTAGACACGGGCCCACTTGCTTCACTATGAACTAGGGCTAACAGATCGGTGGCATTTTCACTTTTACCGAGTAAAGGTGTTTTAAGCACTTTGCTTAATAAACTAGATTCGTAGACTTTATTTGAATAGTCAAATCAGTCATAGTAACCGCTCTTCAAAAGTGCGGATATACGATTCTTGTTTAGTGGTGTCCTGACAACCATGCCACAATTAAGTTTCTTAACTGATCAGATCAGTTTGAGCTATTTATTTGTCATGTTATGTATTTGAGATATTATTTATATTCAAAATATAAATTCTGTTATTCACATCCAATGTGTTTATCTCAATATCATCTTTATATAATAAAACACTTTAGTGTTCTAGAATATAAAGGTACACCCGCAGCGGGTTATACGCGATATAGAGATAATGTTTTAGTCAAACTAGTTACATTATAACAGTTCTAAATTTAAGTACTACCGCGAAGGCAGTTCCTAAATTTAGATATCTACGGTTAAAACAGCGACTATCGTCCCGTTTACTATTCGCAGAGTGATCTCATCTGAAGTCAGTATCCTGCTTAAAGCAGATTCTGCACAACAGTACATATTTATGTATCACACTAAGTATTTAAAATCCATTTCAATACTAGTTGTGAACATAATTATGACAAACATATTTGAAGTAAGAGCCTTGCTCGTCTTCAATTCCTTCTTAGGATTTGTCCTATTATCTTCCTAGAAGACCTAATCCATAATTCATTATTTTATCAAATAAAATAAATTATTAATTTCCAAGACCATCTTGAAATTATTCCCAATTTGAAAATTAAATCATTTAAAATATTTAAATCCAAGATTATATTTTAAATATCCAACTTTTCAATTTTATCTTGATTACAATAGTCCAACTATTTAATCAACGATTAGTGGTACTATTTATTATAATGATTATATAGTCCAACTATATAATCAAATATAATCCAAATTTAACCTCAATTACATTGATTACTATAATCCAATTATAAAATCAACTGTAAACGAAATTAAATAATAATTCAAATATATTGATTAATATAATCCAATTATATATAATCAACTATAATACAGTCCAACTGTTTATTAAAACAACAAATTTGAATATTAGTCCAACTAACATTTAATAATACGACGAAATAATTCGAATGAGCGCGTATGGCGAGTAATTGAACGAATGTTGCAAATTCAATACTTGCCTCCCACTATTTTTCGTCGAGCCTCTAACCCTTGTGGAGTACTCGGGAAACCGTGTTCCTAGTGGGCTAGGATCCTGTTAAATAACATACAACCTTGACTTTGGCCCACAAGCTGTATGCTACTTACCAGGTAGATCTCACAGATCAATTGGATCCAATCCAATTCCCAGATCCGGTTAGGTGGACATCCAAGTCCTAAACATATTGCTTATGCCAATGTATCTAATACATTTTCCTAACCTTATCCTCCGAATCATCTAGGCCTTGGCTTTGGCAACAAACCTAATGATTCCAGTTAAGCGGGACCCATTGACAAGGAAAGTTTCGTAATCAATGTCTTTGGACAAGAAGTGATCTTGACTTTGGCCAACAAATCACAACTTGGACTAGACACCGATGTGGAACAAAACTCTCATGATTCAAATACATCCAATTGACAAGGTCTTGACTTTGGCCAACAAACCAATGCCAATCGGATCTTGAACAAGAATCATTCAATGGAAGGATAATCGCTTAATATAGAACGAGGGTTTTTCGCGTAATTGGCTACCAATTAATTATCTTTGTTAGGTCTCATCATCATACACCCTTAAACATGCATTCTAAATACATAATAAAGCGAGTATGAAATAAAATAATAATGATATGCGGATGGATACTTTACATTGATCCTAGATCAAATCTCTCATTTTCTCTCTCCAAAACTAGCACATGTATTTACTTCTACCCGTTACACTACACTTCTAAAGAAACCTCATTTACATTGAGGGGAATAGGTGAGAAGAGAATACAAAGAGTATATAGGTGATAAGGCTGGACACGCAGGTCCAATTTAATAAATCAAATTTATTACACAATTTCTAAAATTGTCCCACCCGACTAATATCCATCCGATATACATTATTCACGCATCGCAACCATGTATTCATACAAGCATGTTATCAATCAATCTAATCCAATTAATTAATCTGATAATTAGTGATCATCCAATGTTCAAACAACGATTTGATTTTTGTTCGAGGCAAACTCGTTTTACGAATAAGTACTCAAAGTACGAATTATCGAATTAAATTAAACTACATAATTAAATCCAATTTAATACGCATTTAATTCTAATTCACTATTTAATTCCAAATTAAATAATTACACTTTTATTAACGAACCTTCTACGATTTAATTCCAAATTCAATCGTTATGGGTCTCAAAGCCCAATTAACGTCAAACGTTTATTAATTAAAGTCCAATGGGCTTTTAATTAATTTCTTAAGGCGTGGCTTTTAGTCAACTCGGGTCAAACCGATAACCAAAGTCCAATCCGGGAGTTACCCCATAAGCCTTTAAATTTAATTTGGCCCATTAGGCCCAATTAACTAATTAAGGTCCATTAAGTCATAATTGGACTTTATGGATGCGGTTTTGGGCCTAATTGGATCCAACCAATTTTGCCTAAACCCAACTTTGTACAACAAAGCCCCAAAGGCCAATTATAACTTCAAGGCCCAATTTCCAAAAACAAGCCTAATTAATTAACTTATAAAATTCCAAATTTCATAATTAATTAACCTAAGTGTTATACATAATTAACCACCTAATTAATATTTCTAAAACATCAATTAGCATACTTAATCATGCATTCAACATCAAATAGTGTCTAACACAATTTATTAAAACCAAACCCATTTTACATGCTTTAAAGTCTTGGAATTTAGGGGTTTTTAATCCGATTGGTTTCAATCAAATTGAATCCACAATCATTTCCCAAATCAATTAATAAATTCTCTAATGAATCAAAATACAAAAAACACAATGAATTTCATATCCAATTGAATTCGGCCAAGCCTACTTTAATTTGGGAAAATTGTTCCAAATCAAAATTCAATCCAATCAAACTTCAATTCAACATTACCCACTTGTTTCAAGTCATCCAATGATCAAACAAACAAAAAATTCACCAAGATATTAGGGTCTTAATTTGGGCCAACATAAGCAATTTGGGGAAATTTGTTCCAAAACAATTTCAACAAATTGATCCAATCAATCATCAATTAAACATACTTTAAGCATTCTAAATCATCCAATTTCATCAAACATGCTCAAAATCAAGTTTACCCAAATTCATCACTTTATGTCAACATTAAAAATTGGGGAAATTTGTTCCAAAACAAATTTCTTCAAATTGATCCAATCAATCTTAAATTAAACATCATTAAGCATTCTCATCATCCAATTTCAAAAAATATGCTCAAAATCAAGGTTACCAACAATTTGTTACTTTATGCCAACATAAAAAATTGAGGGAAATTTGTTCCAAACACAATTTCTTCAAATTGATCCAATCAATCTTAATTCAACATCATTTAAGCATTCTTAATCAATCAATTTAATCAAATCATGCTCCAATTGATTTTACCAATTTGTCATGCCCAAAATTTGGGGAAAATTGAATCCAATCCAATTTCATGAAATTGATCATGCACAACTTCAATTATCAACATACAAGCATACTTTACATCCAATTTCAACAAATCATGCTTCAATTGATAATCCCCAATTTTAACCCTAACTTTTTCATGCTTGATAATAGCTCAAGATACCATTGTGAGTTCAATTCAAGTCCCAAGATCAACAAATCATGCATAAAAACCGCATATGAACACATCAAAGGAGGGGCGGAATATACTCACATTGAATTCGGTTTTGATGTTTGAAGAACAAGGTGCGATTTTGGCTCCTCCAATTCATGGGCAGTAGTTTCCTTGACAGTAGGCTGCACGGTTGCACTGGTTTGGACTCCACCATTTTCGGCCATGCAAGGACTCCATTGAAGCTCCAAGCTTCAAGCTTTCCAAGCTCAAAGAATACTTTCCTATCACCTATGTATCACTCCGGTGTGCTAGCACTTAGATCTTTGCAACAAGATCCAAAAGCTTCTCCATTTTGGTGTGAAAAAACAAAAAAATGGAGATGAAATTCGGCAAGGAGACCGTGAGAGAGAAGAGGAGAAGGTTTTGGCTCCAAATGCCTAAAAACGTGAATGTTGAAAAACAGAGAGAGAGAAAGTGATGCTTTGTAATCATTGTGTTTGCTTTATTTAC